>DF359182.1:12425-41800 GCA_000787875.1 Solanum virginianum | reverse complement strand
TGTTTTGACTTTACTTCCTCAATCAAAGAAGATTTAGAACCATCAACAACTACTACACCACCATTTTCAACTTCATCCAACCTAACCCCCAACCTAGGTAACCGGTGAACTTCTCTAGCCACCCTTTTGCCACCATCATCAATATGAGCTAGACTACCCATGGACACTCTACTTAGAGTATCTGCCACCACATTAGCCTTACCAGGATGATAATGCACACTCATATCATAGTCCTTAAGACAGCTAGACTACCCATGGACACTCTACTTAGAGCATCGGCCACAACATTAGCTTTACCGGGATAATAATGTACACTCATGTCATAATCTTTAAGAAGCTCTTACCATTTTTTGTCTCAAGTTAAGATCTTTTTGTGTGAACACATTTGGAGACTTTTGTGGTCGGTAAACACATCAATATGAACCCCATACAAGTAGTGACACTAAATTTTCAAAGCAAACACCACGGCCACCAATTCAAGATCACGGGTGGGATAATTCCGCTCATACACCTTAAGTTGCCTAGAGACATATGTTATCACCTTGCCATTTTGCATCAAAACACATCCCAAACTAATTCTTGAGGCATCATAACATACCACAAACCCTTCTAACCCTTCTGGTAGAGCCAAGATAGGAGCAGAGACAAGCTTAACTTTCAAACTTTGGAAACTCTTTTCACATTCATCAGTCTATATGAATTTTGCCTTCTTTTGGGTCAACTTTGTCATAGGGGAAGCAATAGAAGAAAAGCCATTCACAAACCTCCGATAGTAACCCGCAAACCCAAGAAACTCCTAATATGCGACGAAGTCAAGGGTCTAGGCCAATTTTTTATCACCTCCATCTTCTTAGGATCCACCTTAATTCCATTACCCGACACCACACGCCTTAGCAAAGAAACCTCTTTCAACCAAAATTCACACTTTTCTTATATAGCAAATAACCTCTCATCCCTCAAGATTTGCAACACCACCCTCAAGTGATTCACATGCTCTCCTCACTTCGAGAATAAATCAATATATCATCAATAAAGACCACCACAAACATATCAAGGTAGGGTTTTGGAGACCCTATTCATGAGATCCATAAATATAGCAGGTGCATTAGTCAACCCAAAGGATATAACCACAGACTCAATTTGCCATACCAAGTTCGAAAAGCCATCTTGGAAATATCACACTCCCTCACCTTCACTTGGTGGTATCCGGACTAAAGATCAATCTTAGAAAAGTGACTAGCCCTCATCAATCCTCGGTAGAGGGTACTTGTTCTTTATGGTAACCCTATTTAGTTGTCGGTATTCAATGCACATTCTAAGGGAACCATTCGTCTTCTAAACAAACAACACGGGTACACCCTAAGGTGACTTATTAGCCTTATAAAACCCTTATCCAACAAATCCCTCAATTGATCCTTCAACTCCTTCAATTCTGTCAGGGTCATACAATAAGGGAGAATAGAAATAGGTTATATATTGGGAAGGAGGTTTATACCAAAATATGTTTCCCTTTTGAGAGGAACACTAGGATGCTCATCAGGAAAGGTAACAAAAAATTCATTGACAATCGAAACCGACTCGACAGGAAGGACTTCAGACTCAACATCCCTAACCCTCACAAGGTTATAAAAGCAACCCTTAGAAATCAACTTTTGGTCTTTAAGACAAGAAATAAATCTACCCTTAACCACCACATTATGACTTTTTGACTCAAGAATGGGCTCATTGGGAATTGGAATTTAACCTTATGGGTTCTAAATCAATGGAGGCATAATATGCATGTAACCAATCCATCCAAGAATGATATCAAAATCCACCATATCTAATTCAACAAAATTACAAGGCAAGACTTTATGCAATATGAACATGGGATAATTTCTATAGATTCTTTTAGCAACAATGTACTCACCAACGGGGGTTGACACCTCATAAGGTTCACACAACAATTCGTGACTCACGTGAAGCTTTTTGGCAACAAAAGAGTAATGAAAGAAAGAATGGCACCCAGATCTATCAATGCATATACATCAGAATCAAAAACCTTTAACATATCGATGACGACATCGGGCACCTCATCTACCCCTTGCCTTCCTTGGAGAGAATAGAACCTATTTTGCCTTGGAACACCCCTTTGTTCCCTTCCCTTTTACCTTGGACTTGCATTAGTACCTTGGCCTTGAGGACGATCATCTCTACCTTTGTTTTGTGCATGAGGACAATCAATAACCTTGTAATCCATTTTACCACAACCATAGCAAGCACTAGAGTTTCTCAAGCATGGGCCACTATGGTTTCTACCACATTTTTGGCACTTAGGATTAGGCACTCCACCATTACCACCTTGGAATCTTGGATTATCATTAGCAAATCTCTTATTGGGAGCATTGGAAGACCCTTGGCCTTGGAACTTGTGGCCTTGAGCAAACTGGCTAGCCTTGGAACCTTGGAAACCACCCTCAAATCGAGCCCTCTTGGACTCACCACTTCTTTTCTTTCTAAGCTTTTCCCCCTCTAGTTGCTCGGCATATGTCATGAGCTGAGACAAATCCATAGCACTCACTAGTACGGCGGTATGACACTTTTCATTAACCAAGTAAGACATTCCCGACACAAATTTGTTCATTCTAGCTCTAGGGTCGCCACCAAATATTGGAGCATACTTGGAAAGCTTGTTGAACTTGATGGCATACTCCCTCACACTCATGTAACCTTGCTAAGGTTCATAAACTACATCATCTTATCCTCCCTTAGCTCAATAGGAAAGAACTGGTTAAGGAATGCCGCTTTGAACTCCTCCCAAGGAATAGCATCATCATTTTCCTCTTCAATTTCCATTGGGTGAACCTAATTTAGGCCACACCTCTGATTTGGTTACCCGCTAACTCCATTTTCTCCTCTGAATTGACCCCCATAATATATAGCACCTTATACACCTCATTGATAAACTTTTGGGGATCCTCTTCCGGCTTGGATTCATGGAACTCCAGTAGGCTCATCCTTGTAAAATCCCTTACCATTGAGGCCAGAGTGGAAGCATGAAAGGCTTGGTCCCCTTGGTTAAATTGGTTGGTCATAGCATGGGCAAACATTATGATGGAATCTCAGAACTCTTCTTGGGCTACCCCTCCATCTTGAGGAGCTTGAGGAGCGGGAGGGACCGATTGCTTCTCGGGAATATGGGCTCTTCATAGTCTTTCCCTTGGAATCGACATGATCTAGAAGGGATCAAAAGCATTCATTAGGGTAAAACCCCTTAGTGTTACATCTAAAGCACGATATAGACCTTGAGGAAGTGAAACATTTCCTAAAACGCCTCATAGCCTCCCATTCATAGTTGTGGTGCGCTTTACAACTATGAATAAGACTCTAATCGACGCAGTGTGTTGGATTTTCAAGGACTATTAACAACCTAGTGCTCTGATACTAAGTTTTTCATGACCCAAGCCTAGGGCCTAGACGTGACACGACAAATGGGAAACCCGAAGGGACCCCAAACAAGCCTCTTAGCATATCAATCACACATCCTTGGTTGCGAAAGCATGTGACACGGTGAATGGGAAACCCGAAAGGACCCCAAACAAGCCTCTTAGCATATCAATCACACATCCTTTGTCACAAAAGCAAAATAAATATTTCAAGATGAAATAAAAAGGAAAGCGGAACTAAGATAAGTCTTTATTAATCACAAAGGCAATAAAGAGTTGAGCTCGTAGCCTAAATACATCATAGTATCCAGCAACACCTCTAACTTGGAATGGAGGGGGGCCAAGATACTTTCCGGGCTTAACCTCATAATAACAAGTGCTTAACATAAATAAGTCTCAATATATCAAGAGTAACTTAGATATTTTCCTCAGACTTGAGGACTCACCAATGCCTTTCTCCAAAATACCAAGCTAGCCGCATGGAGGAGGATAATCAAAAGGAGCTCCGATACCTAAAACATAATATCATGTATTCATAGAGTATGTATTAGTACGTTTGAATGTACTAAGTTTGTGGGGTGCAATGAAACAAAGAGATAAGCCAACATAGTCAAAAAGCATAGGCATAAGCAATGGATATATATAACCTCAACATGGCATGCATGATCAATGCTCATAATAAACATGCTTGTAAATTATTCAACTTATATGATATACCATTCATATGTAGGAAAAGATCTTAGCTGACATGAGTAAGACCAAGCAAGCTACAACTTGGAATCTCGATGATTACCCTTCATCGGTAAAGAGGTGGTCTACTTGCCAAGGTAAACCATACTTCACCTTACGGGAACATGACCCATTTCATATAAAGGAACCCTCCTTATGGAAACATGAAACATTTCAAAAAGGAACATCCATCATAAAATTATCAAGATAAAATTCATATAAAGGAACCCTCCTTATGGGAACATGACCTAATTTCAAGAAGGATTTCATGATAAAGTACACTAGATGGATCCACTAGAATATTAAGGGTAATAATCATAATCCTATTTTGGCACATAGTTTGAGGAAAGGAGTATGGACCCTAGAAGATAGTTCACGTCGATATCTCATCCATCGGTGCTAAGTCTAATCCCATGGAATACTAAAAGTAATTATACTTCAGTCATAACATGAATAGCTTGTAAGAACAAGACTTGAGTAGGTCATAAACATATTTGACCTCTAATAGTGAGCCTAACTTGAACATGAGAATAGATTATAATCATACATGAACCCTTGCTTTAACATGAATGGTTCACCAGAGGTTAAACTCTTGAAATAGGGCTTAACTTGATACTTGTAACATCATAGATACTTGTAACATCATAGATACTTTTCATGAATTCAACACATGCTTGAAAGCCCTTAATCATCATATAGTCACTTGACTTGTAAATCATGTAATAATTCATTAATAACTTGAGAATTTTTATCACGTCATTTTATCAAACATATAGTGGGTTCATGATACTTGTTCAATATCATGTAATTCAAGAGTGAAATAAGATAAGTAAACTCAATGTAATTCAACCCACTAACATGTAGTAACATCCTCTTGTAGGGTACTTTGAAATCCATCATAAAATATCATAATAGTTCATATTAATAACTCAAAACTTACATAGTCTCAATAGACAAATAATTCATGGAATAAGCTTGAAATAGATAGTCATGCATAATCAATCAATATTTGGTAAAAATCCAACATGATTTATGCTCATAATTAAATAATAAGAGATACCATAGGTAAAATAACTTGAACACGTGCAATTTTCATGAAAAGAGAAGGTTGGGCTCCATAAGTAAAAGGACTCATGGATGAAGACCCACATACCATAAATCTTGAATTCTTTGAGGTGAACTTGAAGTAGACTTGGAGCTTGGAATAAGTACTTGAGTCCCAAAATTGAGTTAAAATCCTTACATTTTAATAGAGAATTGATAGAGTCTTAGTGAGGTTTGAAAGAGGGTCTTATGAGTTATAGAGTTGAAAAAATGGCTAAGTATGGGAGATTTCACTTTTAAGTGAGGATGGGGCTATGACCCCAATGCCCTTGGCCGAAACCAAGGAAAATAATACATTGATCCGTACCTTTGACGCGACGTGGACTAAACGCGGAGCAACATTTACACTAGTCCGCGCTCTTGGCACGTCATGGCCAGGGCGCAGACAAACATTAGATTACAAAAATAAGCAAAAATTATTTTTCCCTATGGGTCTTCTAAAATTCGGCTTATACCCATTTCCCACTCAATTTTCACCCCTGATCGAGAATATGAAATCAAAATTTTAAAATCATGCATGGATTTTGAGATATATGGAAATTACGATTGTGGGATATTCTAAAGCACATGTGGGGCATTTTAGCATGCTTCAATTGAATTTAATAAACAATAATATTGAAAACCCATTTCTAAAGTAAGCTAAAATTCATGAAAATTGCTTGAAAAGAGTTTGGATCTTCTTGGTTGAAAGGGACTAAGAATCAAAACTCACATACCTTGCTTAGGAAAATGAATTTGCGAAGAATTTATCTTTAACTTGAAACCCCAATTGAATCCTAGCTTGAATCTTGAAGATGAGACTTGGAGAGAATTTTGAGAGATTGATTCTAGAAACTAAGGGTTAGTCTTGAATGAGGGGTCAGAGTTAGTGTAGGACAGATTTAGGAATGAAAAGGGGGGTTTAAAAGTCTTAAAAAGCCTTGGGGATGGATCAAAATATCAAAAGTACCTCAATAAAATGGCTCTTTAAATTTTATCTGGAACTTGACATGGTTGGCTTCACGGGGCGTGAAGCTCTTCACGGTCCGTGAAGGTACATTGTTCAGCCCTAACAGGTTTTACAAAAAAGGGCATAACATCTTGCTCCAAACTCAGAATGAGGTGAAACCATATGCGTTTGAAAGCTAATTGAAAGAGCTTCAATTTTATAGGTTGTAGGTCACTCGGTTCTTTTTTTACTAAGAGATATGGCCATTTAAAGTTGACCCTTCCATAGGCTAGGTCACTCAGTTCTTTTTGTACTAAGAGATATGATCGTTTAAAGTTGATCCTTCCACAGGCTCTTGTGAAAAACTTGGCCAATAGAATTCATTCGAACCTGGCTTGATGTAGGAGACCCATGATGGCTTAAACAACATAAATAAGCTTCAATTATAGGTTTGAAAATGAACTTAGCTTGAACTTGAAGATTCCATACTTAGAAAAATTCAACGCCACCACCCATACGGATGGCTTCACGATCGTACTAAGCCAAGTGGCTCGTGTACTCCTCCGACCCACTTCACTTAGAAAATTCTTCATGACATGGTTCCGAGATAGTGATTCTATACTTGGAAAATTTTCACTCCGAAAGCCTTACGGGTGGCCACACGAGCCATTAACTTGGCCATGTGACCATACTTGGTCCCAAAATTGTGGGATTTCAAGCCAAGGCCACCACATGGCCCACCGCATAGTCCGTGAAGTGTCACACGGACTGTGAGGGGTCCAAGTATGTTGTGCCTTAGTTTAAAACACCACGTTTAAGGGTTAAACATCCTCCAAAGGCCAAGGGCCACTCCTTGGATGTTCCACAGGGGTCGTGCCCTCACACGGACCGTGAGTTCTCCCATGGAGCGTCACCTTGATCCAAAACTCTCTGAAATCAAAATTTTTGAGCTCCATTAAGGTCGTACACAGTCTGGATCCTTACAATTATCATACACTAAAATTCAAAATTCATAGCATGATTGAAAGCAGTAATATAAAGCTACAACTAGAGCCTGCAACCGATGATGAAAATATTGCACCCACAAGTGCAATTATTGTTAAAGGTGATCCATCAAAACTGCCACTAAAGCATTTGAATAGAAAGCATGCAACTAGTCAAGAGGACTTGCAACGCCATCATCTTACCACTTGAGGATATCATTAGCCCTCATTTCGGGAGTATCTATTATTTTGAAATCCTTTCGAGACTTTTGTGATAAACTACGTATGACCTAATCCCTATTAGTAGCGAGATACGTAGGTGCTCATGTCAAGTTTGGTCTTAATATATTAAAAATTATATTTCTCCCATAGTCAAATTTGTGACAGCTTTAGAAATGGCGTACAATTATTTGACAAAATCAAGTGTCGAGGTCACAACCCATATTTCCATCAGATTCCTTGAATGCCATAGCACCAAAAAATGAAGATTTAAAGTCAAAGCTTTGTAATTCAATGTAGGGCAACCATTTTCTTTATATACTAACAAGTTTTCTTTGAGTATACAAAGGCTGATTTTTAGTTATTCTTGAATGATAAAGACATAAAGTTCAACATCAAGTCAAAGTTTGCAAGATTCAGATGGTGCAACATTTTGAAAATTAAATTTGAAATTCACGATTTTCTTTGAGTACAGGAATTTATTAGAATTAACTTCCATTAGGCGGAAAGTTATTAAATAAGGAGCAACACACGAGGGATATATATTCATTATTGCTACACTGCATTATTGATATTCTCCACTATAAAAGGCTTTACACTTGGAATAATCACTACTACAAAGGCACTGCACCAAGCTCTTTGCACTATATTATGAATCTTCACTATCGTAAAGATAGTACATCAAGCTTTTTGCACTGTACTTTGGATGTTAAATACTACAAGGCACTGCAATAGCATCTTCGTATTAGATTATCAAGTTTTCTACTGCAAAAAAATCAGTCCAAGCTCATTGCATTGCACCAAAATTCATATTTGTAAGTTTTCATCATACATTGGGTTCGTCCACTGGGTTCATCCACCCTAAAATAGGATATACTGGATTCGTCTACCCTAAAATAGGATATATTAGGTTTGTCCACCCTAAAATAAGATAGTCTGGGTTCATCTATCCTAAAATAGGGCACGCTGGGATAGTCTGCCCTTTAATAAGATATTTGAAGCTCATTTCTCTTTAATGAGACTTCTCGCAATGCTTTACTTATTTATTTATTTATGAGCACTGCATATTATCTTTAATTTTTTTGAAAAGCTCATACGTCTCGCAATGCTTCAAATCATGTAATTATTTTCAAAATATGCATATGAGCACTGCATGCTATCTTTTAAATTTCTGGAAAAGCCCATTCATCTTTAATAAGACTTTTTGTAATGCTTTATTTATTTATGAGCATTGCAAGCTATCCTTTTAAATTTTTTGAAAATTTTGTATGTCTTTAATCATACATCTCACAATGCTTTATTTATTTATTTTTACACATATTAACATTGTGTGCTATCTTTAAATTTTTCTTGAAAAATTGAGCTTTCTCTATATGTTTTCTCTTGCTAGCATTTCCACTCAGTCTGTTAAACTTTGCAGGCACAAATCTGGAGTAGTCTTTAAAATAACAGAAAAATACTACATAGTTGATTTAATTGCATCTAGGCACAAGTTTAGAATGGAAGTATTTTTTTTCTTATGATCTTTGTTATAAGACTTTTATTTATATTATTTTAGCATTATGTTGTTTTTTAAAAAACTGTATCAAGACTTCGCAGGAAGTACATTACACATGCAGTAACAAGAGACATGACGCTATGTAGAACTTTATCTAAGTAGTGAACTGGGGCCATTTGTTGGAGAGTCAAACTCACCAATAATGCTTAAGTCTTACAGGAGCATAAGCACAAGGTGAAACTTTTTATTAGCAGTGAATTGGGACATTATTTGAAGAGAAATATCAAACAGTTTGGACGACAACTGAGAAGTGTCTTACACCACAATCTAACCACACCCCTATTAGAAGGTATGTAGGTATTTCTTTGGATTTGTTAGTTTTGGTTTCACATCCACTGATCTCAACTCTCACCGGAAGCAATTTATCCAATCCGAGTGACAATGCACCAAGAGCTTCTAAAAATCATGTCCATGTAAGTTCTTACTTACGGTTTAAAGTGCACCACATTTATGACTAAGAGGTTGCAAGCCTCTTTTTCATGCTCAATTTTGCTTGTCACTCCTTCCAACAACCAAAGTTTATCTTATCATAAGAAGATTTTCTTTTCAACCGATTGAGTTGGACCATAAGCAATTTGATTCCCATATTAGGGATATGTAAGCGAGCTCAGTGTTGAAACTCTATTATACTCCAATCTCCCCTCGTTCTGTTTTCAAAACTTTTCGGTCTCTCCATAATTTGACTCCAAAATAGCTTTTGAATTCTTTCATAATCGTGCATGAAATCAAGTAACTTGAACTACAAGTGGCTTAAAATATCATGTAACCTGAGATATGTAGGAAGTTCGACGCCAGGGTTCAGACATGATTTCTCAAAGTTCGTATCAAATTCCTTTCAAAAGATAAAGATGAAGATATTGTCCAGGGTCTCTTTCCTCGATCCTATACAAAGAAAGGGACAACTATTAATATACAATTTTTACCCTCCATTATATAAATTAATTATCAAAATCAAAAAATATTCTAAGTTATTTTTAGTGTTAATCTATATATATATATATATATATGATTACATATTTAATTATTAGTTTTTCATAATTATTCAAAAATTATTCCAAAAGATTTTATTTTTGTTAATTATCTTAGTTTAATTATAAATTATTTTTAAAATTAATTAGTTGATATATTTCACAATGTTAATATTAAAAAGCTCTTTAATTAATTAATATTAAATTAGCCTTATGGTCGAATTAATCAACTAATTTAATTCGACAACTTTTTAAATTCCAAATTGGGCATATTTGTAATTTTGAATGGCCAAATCCCAAATTAAATCCTCCAGCCCCTTTTATCCATTTCCAGACTTCTTTCAAATCAAATTTTACCTAATTTTTAATCCAAATCCGTGGCCCAAAATTCCCTCAGCAGACCCAAACCTTTTTATTTAACATAATACATACATACATTTATATATTGATCAACAACTCAAGCGCCATGTCCCTTTTTTCTTCCTTTCATTCAAAAATCCAAAAAATCAACGTACCACGAGTAACACCAGCAAGCAAATGTCCAAACGACCCTTTTTGTATTCCTCAATATCCAGGTGGCTTCATCATGCTCTCCCTCTTATCCTTGCCCCAAATCTAATGGATGAAATTGGCAATCCGTTGAAAGATTTTTAGCAAAATGGTATCTTTTAAGCATATTCTTGATTTTATCCTAGAAATTGGAATTTCAATTTCAAACCCAAAAATTCATCCAATTTTTTTTCCAAAATGGCCTAATTTCTTCCTATGTAGTACTCTCTTTCAGTCACTGAATGAGAGATTTTTCCATTCCCAAAAAAATAGAAATTCAATTTTCCTTTGAAAATAGACTATTTATTACTCAATAGCAGAAAACCCCTGAAATCCTTAAGGATCAAAACCAAGGTTTGAAGTATATGAATTGATTCCTTCCAATTTTGAAGACTCATGGTGATAAAGTACGAGCTTGTTGGTACGCCCAAATTTACACTCCAAAAGAAAGAGTAAAGCAGTCGTTGATCAAATATAGAATTCAACAAGAGTTGAGGTCGATCCCACAGGGAATGCGTGAGAATAAATCTATAGCATTCTTTTTCAGATGTAATATCTATTTCCCAAAATAAAAGTGCATAAAGTAAATAGGGGGTTTGGATTTTTGCAAACTAAATTACTAAAGTAAAGTAATGAAATGGTGTAGTGACTACTAGATTTCAAACAATTAATGAGATGTTAGGATTGTGTTCCCCATGACATCCAATATGATAGCCAAATTTATGTAGTAAATTCATTCATGATTACATATACAAGATCAAACAAGTTATGTAACACTTAATTCACCTTCCGATCATTCTTAGATGCATTTCATTCATCGCCTTCCGGTCTCCGAACGTATTCTTTTTAACCCTTTTTATAGATCCCAGAATACTCTCACCTTCCGGTCTCAATTACTTAGACTAGGTTTTTAACCTCACATTTTTGTCATAGGATTCTTTTCCTAATCACTACATCCCTTCTGGGCATGTAACGAATACAGGCTTAACCTAACATATTGACTCATTAAGGAAGAAGTTAAAGTGAAGAATACTACGATATATAAAATAATCAATCCCGAGATTTATCCCAAATTCATCTAACTTATTGAGTAGTCATGGTTCTCACAACCCTAGTTGTGGGTTTAGCCTAACATATTCAAGAAAAATAAACCACAACATAAGAAATCATGATAAAGAACTTACTATTGATAAAGTGTTGAATCCATGAATCACAATCTCTAAATAGATCATCAAGATCCAAGAAGTTAATATAAATTAATGCAAAGCAGCGTTCTTACTTAGTTCTTTGTCTCCAGCAGTCAAAAACTAATAAAAATGGAACAAAAATAATATATATATATATATATATATATATATATATATATATCTAATACAACTTAAAATAGAAAAATAGGCATTAACATGGGTACAAGCTACTACACGGCCCGTGAGGCTCCAAACGGATCATGAAATGGTCTGTGACCCTATACATGGTCTTCAATTCTTCTTTCTTCTTCATGCGTATTGGCACAACTCCTGTGAGGGTTCACGCTCTGTGAAACGGTCTATGACCCTTGCCTTAATATTTTTCAACAATGTCCACTTGGTTCCTCAACATCATGGCCCACGTCACAATCTGTGGTTGGTCACATGGCCCGTGACGGGCCCCATCTCTCTCCACTTGCATGATTTTTGTATTTTTCGATGGTGATACCTTAACTTCATGTCAACTTGATGGCATGTGACACGCCACGTGTTAGTTCCCACGACCCATGAAAGGCACCGTGGGATGTGCCTTAATCTATTTTTGTTCCACCTCTTTGCCATGCGTCCAATCATCATTTGTCACACCAAGTGTGATGCCATAGCGGGCCTCACAGTCCGTGTAGTGACACATGAGCCATGAAGGCACCCATGGTCCTTCACTTGGTTTCGTTCTTTGCTTCATTCGCCATGGCCATGACCAAGTCCACACGGCTGAAATGTCCCAAAAATATGCTTCAAAAATGATCATAATCGTAATTTGCATATATCTCAAAATCTGTGCGTGATATAGAAAATTTGACTTCATATTCTTAATCAGGGGGAAAATTTAGTAAGAAATGGGTATAAATCAAATTTTAGAAAACTCATAGCGAAAAATGATTTTTGCCAACTTTTCACAAAACAATGTCAGTCCGCGAAGGCTCCACGTTGTTGACCCGTCGCGAAGCAATGTTATCGCTTCCTTAATTTTCTATTTTGGCCTAAGGCATTGGGTCATGGCCCCATGCCTTGTTACATATGAAATATCCTATACTTAGCAATTTTTCAACTCCATATCACACAAAAACCCTCTCTCAAACCTCTCAACCATTTCATCAAAAAATCCTATCCAAATTCAAGTGTCTCAAGCTTAATTTTGGATCTCAAGAACTCCATTCAAGCTTCAAGTCTCCTTCAATTCTACATCAAGGAATCCCCAAATCTAGGTATGTAGGTTTCATCCATTGGGTCTTTTCACCCATGGAGCCCAAATTTCCTACTCTATGAAAATTGTATATTTTCAAGTTGTATTATCTATGGGTATATTTTATTATAGATTATAAGCATGAAATATGTTGGGGTTTTATGAAATGTTGATTAAATATGCATGCCTATAAATCTCAAGCTTATAATACGAGTTGGTGTTGTCTATAGAGACTATGTATATTTTGAGCTATGAAACTATGATATATTATGAGACTTGAATCTCAAGCTTTACTATGAGTTAGTTTTGTCTATTGAGACCATGTATGTTTTGAGCTATGAAATTATGATCTATTATGAGATTTGATAATGGATTTCAAGGTATTTTATATGAGGGTTTTATAATATGTTGGTGGATTGATTAACATTGAGTTTTCTCATGTGATTTCAGTCTTGAATTGCATGGTTTTGAATTAGCATTATACACCCACCAAGTGTTTGATAAAATTTCTTGACAAGAGTTTTTTATGTTATTGATGGTTTGTTATATGGTTTATAAATCAAGTGACTTTATGGTGATTAATGGCTTTCATGTATGTACTAGAATTCGTGAAGGTATCTATGATTTTACATGTTACACAAGTTATCTCATGCTATGATGTTATCATGTTTGGTTTACCTTGGTAAGTAGACCCCACCTTGTCGGGGGGGTATCAAGTCTTGGTCACCTTGTTGAGGGGGTGTCAAGCCTCGGTCTCCTTTTCTAGTGGGTGTCTTGCCTCGTTCACCTTGTCGAAGGGGGTGTCATGTCTCGGTTACCTTGTTGAGGGGGTGTCAAGCCTCGGTCACGTTGTCGAGGGGATGTCATGTTTCGGTCACCTTTTCGAAGGGGTGTTATTCCTTGAATTCTAAGTGGTAGCCCGCTCGGTCTATGATGGTTAAGGTCCCTTCCCATATGTGTATTATGTACTATATAAGTTGAATGATTTACAAGCATGTTTTACTTCAAGTATTGATCATGCATGCCATATTGAGATTATACTTATTTATTGCTTATGATTATGCATTTTGACTATATTGGCTTGTGTCTTGTTGCATTGCATCCCCCATACTTAGTACATTTAAATGTACTAACGTATACTCTATGCCTACATAATATTACCATGTAGGGACTGGAGCTCCATTTGATTATCCTCGTCCACGTTGCTAGTGAGATTCTTCTAAGACAAGCTTGGTGAGTCCTCAAGTTCGGGGACACTATCTACTTTCTCTTGTTATTTCTAAGGCTTCTTTATGTTGAACATTTGACATTATGAGGATAGAGCCAAAAAGTGTCTTAGCACCCGCTCCATTCCAAGTTAGAGGTATATGTTGGATATTATGATGTTATTATGTTATGAGCTTGACTCTCATGCTTTGTTTTTATTCAAGACTTCTCTTAGTCCCACTTCCTATTTAATATATCTTTTGTTGTTGTTTACTTTGCCTCAACGACCAAAGATGTGTGATTGATCTGCTACGAGGCTTATTTAGGACCCTTTGGGTTCCCATTCACCGTGTCACATCTAGGCCATAGGCTTAGTCATGACAAACTTGGTATCAGAGTACTAGGTTGTTAATGGTCCTCATAATCCAACACACCATGTTGATTAGAGTCTTATTCATGATTATGAAGTGCTGCCACAATTATGAATGGGAGTCTATGAGGTGTTTTAGGAAATATTTTCCCTCTTCATGGTCTATATTGTGCTTTAGATAAAAGATAAGGTTTTTTTCGCTAACGAATGCTCTTTGGTCTTCTAGAACATGTTGCTACAAAGAGAAAGACCAAGGAGGGGTTGAGCACTCATGGGGCAACTTGCTTGTCTAGCTCCCCAAGCCCCTCAAGGAGAAGAGGCTTCTCAAGTTAAGTTCTAGCATTCCATCACAATGTTGGCCCATACTATGAGCAAGCAAATCAAGAGGTCCAAGCTCCTTATGCTCAGACTTCGGCTTCTATGGTGAGGGATTTCACAAGAATGAACCCACCAAAGTACCATGGATCCAACACGGATGAGGATCCTCAAGAGTTCAGAGAGGAGGTGTACAAGGTGCTATCCATCATGGGGGTCAATTTGGAGGAAAAGGCAGAGTTAGTCGCATACCAACTCAAAGCGGTGACTCAAATTTGGTTTGTACAATTAAAGGTGGAGAGGGAAAATCATGATTCTATTCCTTGGGAGGAGTTCAAAGTCGCCTTCCTCAATCGGTTCTTCCCTATTGAGTTGAGAGAGGCTAAAATGGTGGATTTCATGAATTGTAGAAAAGATTCCATAAGTATAAGCGAGTACGCCCTCAAGTTTAACAAGCTCTCTATGTATGCTCCTTAATTGGTCACCGAACCTAGATCAAGGATGAAAAAGTTTGTGTCAGGGGTGTCCAACTTGGTAATAAAGAGTGTCGTACCGCGATGCTTGTAAGTTATATGGACTTGTCCTGGCTCATGACATATGCCGAAAAACTTAAGGGGAGAAGCTTAGGAAGAGGGGAAGTGAGGAGTCCAAGAGGGCTCAATTTAACAGTGGCTTCCAAGGTCAAGAGACCTCCAATGCTCCAAAAAATAGGTTGGCTATTAGAGGGGTGTCTAGGCCAAGGTGTCAAGATGGAAATGGTGGGAGAACTAACCCCAAGTGTCAAAGGTGTGGGAGGAACCATAATGGTCCATGCTTGAGGAAAATCAATACTTGTTATGGTTGTGATGAAGAGGGTCACAAGCTAGTTGATTGTCCATATGCTCGAAAAAGGGGTAAAGGTGGTCATGTTGATCAAAGGCCTCAAGAAGGCCAACAAGGGAATGGCCCATGAAATAATTGGTTCTATACTCTTCAAGGGAGACAAGGGGTGGGTGAGGTGTCCGATGTCGCTACCAGTATGTTAAAGGTTTTTTATTTTAAAGTGCGTACTTTGACAAGTCCGGGTGCCACTATTTCTTTCATTATTCCTTTTGTTGCTAATAAGCTTGATGTGTGTGTCCCAAATGACTATGTGATCCCTTTTGGTGTCTACCCCCCCCCCCAATTGATGAGCCTATTGTTGCTAGAAAAGTCTAAAGGGGATTGTCCCATGTAATTATTGCATAAAGTGTTGTTTTGTGATTTTGTTGAACTTGGCATGGTGGGATTGAAGATTGTGCTTAGGCTGGATTGGTTACATGTATATCATGCTCCCATTGATCGTAGAACTCGTAGAGTTAGATTTTAATTCCCTAATGAATCTGTACTTGAGTGGAATATTGTGAAATGGTAGTTCAGGGTAGATTCACTTCTTGTCTTAAGGCCCAAATTGGTTCCTAAGGGTTGCACATACCATCTCATAAGGTTATGGGTGTTGAGTCTAAAGTCATTCCTATTGAGTCGGTTCTGGTGGTTAATAAGTTTCTTAATGTCCTTCTCGATAGGGGCTAGTTACTTTTCTAAGATTGATCTTCGGTTCGAGTACCACCAAGTGAGGGTGAGAGAGTGTGTTTTTCCCTGAGATGGCCTTTCGAACTAGGTGTGGGTATTTGAAATTATGGTAATGTCCTTTGGCTTGACTAATGCACCAGTTATGTTTATGGATCTCATGAATAGGGTCTTTAGACCCTACCTTGATATATATCTGGTAGTTTGTTGATGGTATATTGATTTATTTTTGGAATGAAGAAGAGCTTGTGAGTCATTTGAAGGTGATATCACAAATCTTGAGGGATGAGAGGTTTTTTGTTAAATATGATAAGTGTGAATCTTGGGTAACAAAAAGGTGGTTAGAGAAGTACACTAATTGGCTAGGTTTGGAATGAGGTTAGATAAAGTTGAGAATGGTAGTATAGTGATTTTGATAGTTTCAAAACTTCTTTAGTTGATGAGGTCAAGTTAAAGCAAGATCTTGATCCCGCCATGCTAGAGTTGAATGCTTTGGTAGAAAATGGTAAAGTAGGGGTTTTCTCCCAAGGGGGAGATGGTACCTTTAGGTGCCAACGAAGAATAGGTGTGCTTGTGTTAATAATTGGGTTCACTTGAAAGTCCAACCCATGAAGGGTGTGATCCAACCTTTCGTGTATCTATGTTAAGAAGATGTGTTGGTGACCCAAGTGCTATAGAACTCTTTGAGGTTGTGGGTGTTGTGAAGGGTGAGTTAACCTATGAGGGGGTCCCGGTGGAGATATTGGATGGACATGATAAAAGGTAGAGGAACAAAGATGTAGCACCCGTCAAGGTTCTTTGGAGGAATCGACAAGTCAAAAGCGTCACTTGAGAAGCCGAAGAGGCCATAAAGAGGTGATATCCATACCTCTTTCACTCTATTCAAGCTTAAGATAGCCAAATTGCGTCCCATCTTTGAATTCAAGTCTTAAGTTTCAGCGCTTATGTCATGTTTCATGCATTCATGTTCATGGTAACAAGTTTATGGTGATTTTTGACATTTATGTTGAGTTTCAGCCCTCATATCCTGTTACATGCATGCATGTTTATGGTAACAAGTTTATGATGATTTTTGACATTCATGTCAAGATTTTTGAATTTAAATCTAATTATTGCATTTATGTCGGTCTGAAATCTCCATGATTACTTCTCTTATACATGTTTCTTTGACATTGGGGATGAATGTTCCCAAGGGAAAGATATTTAAACGCCCCAAAAATGTACTTCGGAAATACCCATAATCGTAATTTTCATATATCTCAAAACTCGTGCGTGATATCAAAAATTTGACTTCATATTCTTAATCAGGGGAAATATTGAGTGGACAATAGGTATAATCAGGATTTTAGAAGACCCATACCGGAAAATAATTTTTGCTAATTTTTTGTAAAATAGTGCGGGTCCGCGATGGCTCCACGATGCGGACCTATCGCGGAGCAGTGTTATCACTTCCTTAATTTTCTTTTTCAGCCTAAGTCATTAGGGTCATGGCCCCTTGCTCTTTTAAACGTGAAATATCCTAACTTAACCATTTTTCAACTCCATATCACACAAAAACCCTCTCTCAAACCTCCCAACCATTTTATCAAACATTTCCATCCAAATACAAGTGTCTCAAGCTTAATTCTGGATTTCAAGAACTCTATTTAAGCTTCAAGTCTCCTTAAATTCTACATCAAAGGAATCCTCAAATCTAGGTATGTGGGTTTCATCCATTGGGTCCTTTCACTCATGGAGCCCAAATTTCCTATTCTATGAAAATAACATGTTTTCAAGTTGTATTATATATGGGTATCTTTTATTATGGATTATAAGCATGTTGGTGAGTTTATTTGTATTGAGTTTTCTCACATAATTTCACTTTTGAATTGCATGATTTTGAATAAGTATCACACACCAACCAAGTGTTTGATAAAATGTCTTGACAAGGATTTTCATGTTATTGATAGTCTATTACATGGTTTATAATCAAGTGACTTTATGATGATTAAGTGCTTGCATATTTCTATTGAATTCATGAAGGTATCTATGATTTTACAAGTTACACAAGTTATCTCATGCTATCATATTATCATGTTTGGTTTACCTTGGTAAGTAGACCATACCTTGTCTGAGGGGGAGGAGGTGTCAAGCCTCGGTCACCTTGTAGAGTCAAGCCTCGATCACCTTGTTGAGGGGGTTCCATACCTCATTCACCTTGTCAAGGGGGTGCAATGCCTCGGTCACATTGTCGAAGGGGTGTCAAGCCTCAGTCACCTTATCGAGGGGGTGTCAAGCCTCAGTCACCTTGTCAAGGGGGTACCATGCCTCAGTCACCTTGTTGAGGGGGTGTCATGCCTTGGATTCCAAGTGGTTGCTCGCTTGTTGTATGATGGTTAAGGTCCTTTCACACACATGCATTATATACTATTCAAGTTGAATGATTTACAAGCATGTTTTACTTTAAGCATTGATCATGCATGCCATATTGAGATTATACTTATCTATTGCCTACGATTATGCATTTTGACTATATTGGCTTATGTTTTATTGCATTGCACCCCATAATTAGTACATTCAAACATACTAACGCATACTCTATGCCTACATGATATTACCATATAGAGACCAGAGCTCTATTTGATCATCCTCCTCCACGTGGCTAATGAGATTCTTCAAAGACAAGCTTGGTGAATCCCCAAATTCGGGGATAATATCTATTTTCTCTTGTTATTTCTAAGGCTTCTTTATGTTGAATATTTGACATTATGAGGGTGAGGCCAAAATGTGTCTTGGTCCCCGCTCCATTCCAAGATAGAGGTGTATGTTGGATATTATGATCTTATTATGCTATGAGCTTGACTCTTATGCTTTGTTTATTTTCAAGATTTCTCTTAGTCTAACTTCCCATTTTATATATCTTTTGTTGTTGTTTACTTTGTGTCCGCGACCAAGGATATGTGATTGATATGCTAAGAGGCTTGTTTGGGACCCTTCGGGTTTCCATTCATCGTGTCACGTCTAGGCCCTAGGCTTGGGTCGTGACAGTGGCCTCTCATGGTCTGTGTGATGCTACACAAGTTGTGGAGGCCTCCATATGCCAACACTTGAGCTCTTTTTCATTCATTTTCTTGTACTTCACCCATTTCTCAATGCCTTAACCACTTTCCTACAAAATAATAATAACACACATCAAACCAATAAATTTGCTTGAGAATGTGAAAAATCCTATGTTCAAAGCATTACAAGAGTCATATTTTCATGACTCATCAACACTCTCAATTCAGAATGATTGCTTGACCTCAAGCAATGACGACTCAACAAAATAATGTTACATACAAGTGCTCAATCAAAACTATGGATAACCCTTAATTTGAACATATAAGCCCAGAAAATATGCTTAAAAATATGCTTACGCCCCAAACAGACCCACACAGATTAAGGTAAACATCATACATGTACAATCAACCCACATAAGCTCGGGAACAAAGATGAACCTATCATATTAGCAACCAATCAGTACAAGGATAGTGCCCTGACTACAAAGAAGTATCATATACAATATATCAAGGTAAAACAGAGACTGGAATAGAGAAACTCACTCTCACAAGTGATTTTCAGTAGACACACAAGTATTGACTATATGTTTGCCCTTATTTTTGCCACCTTAACTTTCGAATGACTTTTTTGGATCACATTAGGAATTTTGTGGGTTGTAATGTAGGCTGGGGCTAGGGTGAGGTACATTTAGGATCAAAGTGACTAATTGGTCCCTCCAAGACACTACTTTGATTCCTCCATTTGCTTTTGGCCTCTAACTCTTATTGCCCATATTTTTCCAAAATTCTTTACCATGGGGAGTGATTTTCGTCATAATTTCAATTTTTAAAGTGACGAATTCCAGCAAAGTTTCTGCATTGCCCTCGCGACACGCCCCTATTGTTTTTGGTGCTAGTTTTTTTAAATTTTGGTCCAAGACTTTTAAGTCTTGGCCCTAAGTCCCCCCATGCGTGAAAATACCTATACTTAGCCTTATTTTACCCGCATATCATCCAAAACATTCCCCAATACTCACTCAAACCCTTAGTCTTATATTTCTCTCAAGATTCAAGTCCCAAACCCTCATCCCAAGATAAGGTTCTCCTTCAAGGTTCTTCTTCAAGCTTCTTGTCTCCATCTCCAATCTTCACCAAGGTCATCTCTAAGCTAAGGTATATGGGTTTCTTTCATGGGTTCCTTTCACCCATGACGAATTTTGGTGTATATTGCTTGAGGGTGTTGCAAGGTGTTGATTCATGGTTTTACAATGAATTTACTTACATGATTTCATCTCTAAATTGTATGGTCTTATACTACCATTTCACACCCGCCAAGTGTTTGATAAAATGTCCGGCTAGGGTTACTTGAGGAATTGAAGGTCCAATGCATGTCTTATAAGTTGAATAATGTTATGATATATGATGATGAAATGATGTATATATATGTGTGTATAAATCATGAAAAGCACCTATGGTATTACAAGTGAATTGTTGGGTCCTTATGTTATTGTATTCGTAGGAAAAAAAGAGTTCTTTCTTGATGGTTGAAATGTAATGGTTTGATGAGCTAGTTCTATGAAATGCTTTATCCGAAAAGAGATGGGCTCCCATAATGAAGTTCACTTAATCCAAAAAGAGATGGGATCTCGTAAGGAAGGTCACTTAATCTGAAAAGGGATGGGCTCCTATAAGGAAGGTCGCTTAATTCCAAAAGGGACGGGCTTTCGTAAGGTAGGACACTTAATCTGAAAAGGGATGAGCTCCCATAAGGAAGGCCACTTAATCCAAAAAGGGATAGGCTCCCATAAGGAAGGTTACTTAATCCAAAAAGGGATAGGCTCACGTAAGGAAGACCACTTAATCCTAAAAGGGATGGGCTCCCGTAAGAAAGGTTGCTCCTCCAAAAGGTCTTATGTTATGTCGGTTGAGGTTTCTTTCCATACTTATATATTATGATCTATGTAAGATGAATGATTTGTAAAGCATGGTTTACTTAAGCATTGGTTATATATGTCATATTATTATTATGCTATCTATTGATTATTGTTATGTATTTTGATTATGATGTCTATCTCTTATTGCATTGCATTGCACATACTTAGTACATTCAAACGTACTAACACATACTCTAGCCTACATGATATCACTATGTAGGAACAAGAGCCCCACTTGAGCATCCCCTTCTACGTGGCTAGTACGACTTCGCTCAGGCTTGTTGGTGAGTCCTCCATTCTGAGGATGTTACTTATGATCTTTTACTATAAATTAAGACTTTCTCTTTTTTGATTATGGTTTGACTATGATGGTGAGCCCAGTTGCTTTGTCTTAGCCTCCGCTTTTATCTTTATGTGGTAGAGGTGTTGTTGGACATATGGTATGTATGCTATGATCTTTGACTCTATTGACTCTTGTTGCCTATGATATGAAGGATGTTCCCTTAGTCCTAATTTTCCTTGCTTGTGCTTATCATTTATTGTTATTTTAAATTACTTTCATGACCAAAGATGTGTAATGATATGCTCTAAGGCTTGTTTGGGGTCCCTTCGGGTTCCCCATTCGCCGGTCACGTCTAAGCCCTATGCTTGGGTCATGACAATGATGGTATCAGACCACTAGGTTAATAGATGCTTGGAGTCCAACACACTGTGTCGATTAGAGTCTTATTCATGGTTCTATTGTGCACCACAACTATGAGTAGAAGGGTATGAGACATTTTAGAAAATATTTTCCTTCTTCATGTTCTAAGTCATACCATAGCATTGGAGTAAGTTTTCCCCCTAATGATTATTTTTTTCTATGCTAGATCATGTCGAACACAAGAGGAAGACGGGCTCATACTCCTGAGGAGCAAACAGCCAATGGGGAGCTTAGGCATGCTCTCACTATACTTGCGCATGTTATGGCCAATCAAGGGGCCCAAGCCCCTCATGCTCCTACACCGGTGTCGCGGGTGAGAGACTTCATAAGAATGAATCCCCTGGAATTCTATGGGTCAAAGGTTGATGAGGACCCTCAAGAGTTCATTGATGAGGTCTACAAGATATTGGCTATTATGGGTGTGAGGGTGGAAGAAAAGGTAGAGTTGGCGGCCTACCAACTCAAAGGAGTAGCACAAATATGGTATAACCAATGGTATTGGTGTGAGGCTGGAAGAAAAGGCAGAGTTGGCAGCTTACCAACTCAAAAGAGTAGCACAAATATGCTACAACCACTAGAAGGAAGAGAAGGGAGTTGTCTATGTGGTGCTTTGAGAAGAGTTCAAAGTGGCTTTCCTTAATCGGTTCTTCCTTCTTAAGCTTAGGGAAGCTAAACTGGTGGAATTCCTGAATTTGAAACAAGGGTCAATGAGTGTGAGGGAGTATGCCCTTAAGTTCAACCAACTTTCAAAGTTTACTCCTTTCACTGCACACTATGTTAAAGCTATGTAAAGTTGTGACTGTTTTGCTATATTTTGAGCTATAAATCTTGGACCTATTGTAAGATTTGATGACGAATTTTGGTGTATATTGCTTGAGGGTGTTGCGGTCTACTATGTTGATTAGTGACATTGACTTATCCCAGTTGATGACCTATGCCGAACAAATGAAAGAGGAGAAGTTGAGAAAGAGGAGTAGAGAGGCCAAAAAGGCCCGTATTGATGATAATTTCAATGTTCCAAGAATGGTCGATTCGATCAAGGCCAAAGGTCTTCCAATGCTCTTAATAAAAGGATTACTAATGATAACCCAAGATGCCAAGGTGGTAATAGTGGAGGGCCCAAGCCTAAGTGCCCTACGTAGGAAAAACCATGGTGGCCCATGTTGGAGGAACTCTAGTGCTTGCTTTGGATGTGGTGAAATGGGTCACCGGGTTGTTGATTGTCCCCATGCTCAAACCGAAGATAGAGATGGTCGCTCTCAAGGTAAGGGGATGCTCCTAGGCAAAATAAGTTCTATGCTCTTCAAAGGAGGCAAAAAGTAGATAAGGCGTGAAGTTTCCTTGGCTTTGTTGTGCATGCATTGTTATGCTCGGTGTGCTACTATTTCTTCTCTATTCTTTTTAGTGCTAGTGGGGGCTTCATGTGTGCCCAAGTTGTGGTGTGGATCTTTGCTGTCTATCCTTTTGTTGAGTATAGTGTTGCTAGAAGGTTCATAGGTGTTGTTCCATGTTCATATTGCATTAGGTCTTGCCTTGTGGCTTGTTGAATTTGATGTGGTGGACTTTGATATGATACTTGGAATGGGATAGTTGCATGCATATTGTGTCTTCTTTGGTGGTAGGACCCATAGAGTTAGAATCTAACTCCTTAATGAATTTGTCCTTTAGTGGAAGAGTCTTGATGTGGTGGTCAAGTGGTAGCAAAAGAGATAGGTCCATTCTTATCTTAAGGTTCAATTGATCTCTAGGGGTTGCCCCATGTTTTTGATGCATAGAGTCTTATCTTATGATCTTGGTTGACCCTAGCTTGATAGGTTCGAGGTCTTGAGGTGGTTTGGCTATTTGTATAGCATGCTTTCAATGAATGTAGACCCATATGGTTGTAATATGATGGGTAAGGATGGTTGACCAATTTGGTCATGTTTGGCTATTTGGTTAGCATGCTTTCAACGAGTATAGTTCCCGTAAGGTTGTAATATGATAGGTAAGGATGGTCAATGGTCGACGTATTTGGGCAACTATAATGGGCTAGTCACTTCTCTGGGATTGATCTTTGGTTCGAGTTTTGTTCTCAAGTGTGGAAGAGGGTAGGTTATATCCCTAAGTGTCCTTTTGAACTAGGAATGATCATTTTGAATATTGGTGGAGTTGTTTGGTTGGCTTATGCACCGATAGTGTTTGTGGGTTCCTTGAATAGGGTCTTAAAACCCTACCGTGATATGTTTGTAGTGGTCTCTAGTGATAAGGTATTGATTTCTTTAGAGCTTGTGAATCATTTGGGGGTAGTGTTGCAAGTTTTGGAGGATGAGAGGTTGTTTTCTAAATACGATAGGTGTGCGTTGTGGATGGCAAGAAAATGGTTAGAATTCTTTAAGGATTATGAATGAGTATGCATTATCTTTCCCCGGTAAGGCTAATGTTGCAGTCGGTGCTTTAGGTAGCCTAGCATGTGTGGATAATGATGGCAAGAGGGATATTAGTGGGATCTAACAGTTGGTTAGATTGGAAGTTAGGTTGAGGGAAGTTGTTCATAGTGGTGTAGCATTTTTTATGGTTCCAAATCTTCTTAGGTTAAGGGGTCTAGATTAGGCAAGGCCTTGATCCGCCTTATTAGAGTTGGAAGTTTTGGGTGAGAAGATGATAGAGTGGAGGTTGTCTCCCAAGAGGGAGATATTGGTTATGGTACCAAGTAGGTTAGGTGTAATTAAGGTTGACAATTAAGTTGAGGATTGTTAGTCCTTATAGAGTGTAAAAGGAGGTTGGTAAGGTTGCTGATGAGGACCCTCAAGAGTTCATTGATGAGGTCTACAAGTTAAGGTTGACAATTAAGTTGAGGATTGTTAGTCCTTATAGAGTGTAAAAGGAGGTTGGTAAGGTTGCCTAAGTCTGGGAATTGCCTATGGTAGGGATATAGTTTATCCGGTTGGTCATGCTTCTAGGTTGAGGGGATTTGTTAGTGACTCTAGTGCTATAGAACTCTTTGAAGTTGTGGGTGAGGTGGAGGATAAGTTGGCTTAGAAGGAGGTCCTGGTGGAGGTGTTGGATAGATAAGTGGAGAAGTTGATTGATGAGGATATAGTGTTTGTCAAGGCCCTTTAGAAGAGTTGTCTATTCATATGTGTTTCTCGAGGAGCCGGTGTAGGCATAGAGAAGAAATATCCATATTTGTTTCATTCTACTCAAGATTATGGTGACATGTCTAGTCCTTTCTATGATTCCAAGTCTTATGTTTTAGCCCCATGTCATTCATATGCATTCATGTTTAAGTTGGCAAGTTTATAATGATTTTACCCTTATGTTGAGATTTTGAAAATGGTGTTTCAGGCCCATGTGTTTTAAATCCCACATACTTAGTACATTCAAACGTACTAATACATACTCTATGCCTACATGATATCACTATGTAGAAACCAGAGCCCCACTTGAGCATTCCCCTCCACGTGGCTAGTACGACTTCGCTCAAGCTTATTGGTGAGTCCTCTATTCTGAGGATGTTACCTATGATCTCTTGCTATGAATTAAGACTTTCTCTCTTTTGATTATGTTTTGACTATGAGGGTGAGCCCGGTTGAGTTGTCTTGGCCGCGCTTTTATCTTTATGTAGTAGAGGTGTCATTGGACATATGGTATCTATGCTATGAGCTTTGTACTCTATTAACTCTTGTTGCCTATGATATGAAGGATGTTCCCTTAATCCCAATTTTCCTTGCTTGTGCTTATCATTTATTGTCATATTAAATTGCTTTTGTGACCTAGGATGTGTAATGATATGCTATGAGGCTTGTTTGGGGTCCCCCTTCAAGTTCCCCATTCGCTGGTCACATCTAAGCACTAGGCTTGGGTCGTGACAACTAAGATGTATTTTATTCCATAGGAGCTCACGAATGGGCCCATAAAGTCAATGCCTAAAAGTCAAACATTTCTACTTCAAGAACAGGGGTCATGGGCAGCTCTTGATGCCTAGAGATGTTGCCCTGCCGCTGACATTGATCACAACCTAGCACCAAGTCATGGGTGTCTTTATAGATGGTAGGCCCGTAGTACCCACATTGCAAGATCTTCTTCGCCTTCCTGGCACCACCATGATGGCCCCCTACTGAGGAGGAGTGACAGGCCTCCATGATGCTCATCATCTCTGCTTCTGGTGTCCACCGCCTAATGACCTCATCAGTACATGTTCTGAACTAGTACAGGTCATCCCAGAAGTACCTGCGTACATCATGAAGAATCTTTATTCTCTGGTGAGAGCTAAGGCCCGTAGGCATAATGTAACTCACCATAAAGTTAGTAAAATCAGCAAACTAAGGATTAGGTCAACAGAAGCTGCCAATACCTGCTCATCGGGAAAGGAATTATCGATGTTCAACTAATCCTTAGCTCTTGACTCATCCTCGAACCTGGACAAGTAGTCTGCCACCTGGTTCTCAGTTCTTTTCTGGTCATGGACCTCAAAGTCAAACTCTTGCAGCAGGAGAACCCAACTGATCAACCTCGGCTTAGCATCTTTCTTCGCAATGAGGTATCTCAATGTTGCATTGTCAATGCGCATGACCACTTTTATGCCCAATAGGTAGGCCCTAAACTTATCAAACATGTACACCACAGCCAGCAATTCCTGCTCAGTCACTGTATAGTTCCTTTGAGCATCATTGAGGGTTTTCCTAGCGTAGTAGATGGCAAGAAAATGGTTAGAATTCTTTAAGGATTATGAATGAGTATGCATTATCTTTCCCCGGTAAGGCTAATGTTGCAGTCGGTGCTTGATGGGATGAAAAACCTTGTTGCTCTTCTGCCCGAGCACAACACCCACAAATATTCTACTCACATCACACATAACCTCAAAAGGAGCAGCCCAGTCAGGTGCAGAGATCAACTTTTGCTTCAAGTTCACAAAGGCATGCCGGCAGCTATCATTGAACTGAAGCTTAGCATCTTTTTCCAATAGTTTTCACAATGGGTGTGTGATATTGGAGAAATATTTTATAAATCTGTGGTAGAAGCCCACATGCCTAAGAAAGCTTCGGACCCCCTTCACAGAGATGGAAGGTGGAAACTTCTCAATAACCTTAATCTTTGCCTTGTCCACCTCTATACCCTTATCCAAAATCTTATGGCCAAGGACTATCCCTTCCTTGACCATGAAGTGACACTTCTCCTAGTTTAAGACCATGTTCACCTTCTCACAACGTTGTAGTTCCCTGCTAAGATTCAAAAGAAAATCGTTAAAGGAATCACCCACCATAGAGAAGTCATCCATAAATACTTCAAGGGTGTCTTCAACTATGTTGGAGAAGATTGACATCATATAGTGTTGGAAGGTGGTTGGGGTATTGCATAAACCGAAAGGCATTCTCCTGAAAGCAAATGTCCTATATGGGCAAGTGAAAATAGTCTTCTCCTGATCCTCGAGGGCTATGGATATTTGACTATAGCTCTAGTCTCCATCTAAGAAACAGTACCACCCTCTACCTGCCAGCCGATCTAACATCTAATCTATGAAGGGCATGGGGAAGTGATCCTTCAAAGTCTATCTATTCAGCTTCCGCTAATCCATGCATACTTTCCACCTAGTGATAGGTCGCAAGGGGACCAGCTCATTCTTATCATTGGCCACTACCGTCATGCCTATTTCTTAGGAACACATTATACTGGACTAACCCATTTGCTGTCGGAGATAGGATATATCACCCCATCATATAGCCACTTAATTATCTCCTTTCTCACTACCTCTTGCTTGGGCAAATTCAACCTACGCTGGTGTTTGATGCTAGGCACATTGTTATCTTCCAACTTGATCTTGTACATGCATATCCCTGGAGGAATCCCTATTATATTTGCAATGGTCCAACCAATAGCTCTATTGAACTTTTGGAGGACCCCCAACGATGCTTTCACTTTGTCTTCCTGATGATCTGCAGCCACAATCACGGGAAGAGTGTTATGAATTCCCAAAAATATATATCTTAAGTGTTGGGGCAGCTCCTTGAGCTCTACAGTAAAAGGCTCCTCAATTGAAGGTTTGGCTGGTTGAGTTGGTATATTCTTTAAGTCCAATTCTAGCTTCTTGGGTACAAATGGTTGGGCTCCCCTGCCCAGCAAAGAATTCACCGTGTCCTTGTACCTATTGACACCGTCCTTTGGGAAGTTCATTAACACTGCCACCAGAGTGTCCATGCTCATCTTTTCTTCAATCGAAATCTCAGAGAGGCAGTCATCCTCCACATCCATGATAGACATTACTGCTATCTCTTTGGGTCTCTTCATTGCAGTACACACACTAAATTTTACCTCCTCAGTGTTCAATCTAAAAGTAAGCTCCCCACACTCCACATCTACGAATGCCCTGCCAGTCGCCAGAAATGGTCTCCCGAGGATGATAGGGACCTCAAAATCCACTTGACAGTCCAAAATGACAAAGTCTGTAGGAAAGATGAACTTGCCCATACGAACAAGCACATCGAACAAAATTCCTACGGGCCGCTTCACTAATATGTCCGCCATGAGTAACTGCACAGTATGGGTGTGGGGGCTCCTAAGCCCAAATACTTATAAACTATCAGCGGCATCAAGTTAATGCTGGCACTCAAGTCATAGAGAGCCTGTACAAAGTCATAGGCCCTAATAGTGCATGGGATAGTGAAAGCTTTCGGATCTTCCTTCTTCTCAACTAGTGATAGCAATGGTGCTACAGTAATGAAGGTTTTTTATCGGCTTGATCATGGCTGTCCTCTTCTTAGTGACTAAGTCCTTCATGAACTTAGCGTAGCCTGGTATCTGCTCAAGTGCCTCCACTAGAGGGATATTCACTGACAGTACCTTCAGCATAGACAAGAATTTCTAGTACTTGCCATCTTCTACCTTCTTTCTCAACCTCTGTGAGAATGGTGGTGGTGGCTTGGGAATGATCGGCAGAGACTAAGTAACTGGTTTGTCTAACTCTTTGGCATTTTTAGTAACCTCAGGCTCTGTTGGTGTCACATCTATCTCATCACCCACGTCATCATCATGCACCTCCATGGGGTTAGGTACCTTGCCATCAGCTTTATCAACACCTGCATCACTGACTACAACAGGGTTAGAAAGAACCTTACCGCTTCTTATGGTTACCGCTATGCAATGACCATCATTTTTCGAGTTTTGAATAGTATCACTCAGAAGTGATCCAGCTTTCCTCTAATTCAATGAGGCTGATAGTTGCCCCATATGTTGCTCTAGTTGCTTGATTGAGATGGAACGCGAGTCGACCAATGGACTCTACCTTGTCAAGAACCTTTGCCACCATCTTCTCTAGGTTCAAGTTTCCACCAAGATCATTTTGGTGCTCATGATTCCTATAGCCATCTCTATTTTGCCAGTTCCCTTAGTAATTATCACAACCATAGTTCGGAC
>DF359182.1:2175-12354 GCA_000787875.1 Solanum virginianum | reverse complement strand
GGACCTTGGTTGTTGGAGTTGAATGCCCGGTAACCCCCCGGCTGCCCAAAAAGTTACTCTCCTCATCATAATTATAGCATTGATCATCATACCTGGACATTGTATCCATAACTTTCACTTTTTCTAGTCCTTCACCCAATAGCCTCTTTGTTAGCAAGTCCATCTGGGTCTGTATATGGGCCATGTCTTGATCCCGTTCTTTCTCTTTTTTTCTTTGTTTTGCAGTCATCTCGAAGATAAACCTAGAGTAGTCTCCATCTCTGGTGTACCACGCACTGTTGTTCTTAGCTACTTGATCTAAGATCACAACAATGTCTGCGAATGTTCTATACATATATGATCCTCCACATACCGCATCAATGATAGGCTTAGTCATAAAGTTGCAAGACTTGTAAAAGACTGCTTTTAAGTGCTCATCCATGAGATGGTGGTTTGGGTACTGCTTGAGCTTCTGCCTGAATCTCTCCCAAGTTTCATATAGTGCTTCATTCGGCAGTTGCTTGTGAGACCCAATCTCATCTTTGATCTTCAACCGCATCGATGCACGGAAGAATCTCTCCAAGAAAGCCTCTTTTAACTCTCCCCAAGTGCGGATGGAATCATGAGGAATCTCATTCAGCCATTTTGTCATCTCACCAGAAAGAGACAATGGGAATAACCTCAATTGAAGCGCATGCTGACTGACCCCTGGAATTTCAGACGATTGGCATGTCGCGAAGAAGTTCATGATATGCTAATTTGCACCCTTGGTTGTTGCTCAGCTAAACAACCCTTTCAACTGTAGCATCTGTAGCATAATGCTAGTGATGGTGAACTTGACACCTATAGGTAGTGGGGGAAGCACTATTGCTCCAGTGGTGCCAACACCTTCATCATCCTCATTTACTGTTTGGGGCTGCTAGGGACCCTGAGGTCTCAAAATAAGTTGCTAATGCAGGGGTGGCGCAAGTGGCACTTGTCGAAGTAGTGCTGCCGGTGGCACCCCATTACCAGTGAGGTCATCCTCATGTAGACAGTCATTGGCCCTATCTGCATGGTTCACCGCCAACTCTCTCTGCCTTGCTGCATTGCGTTCCTGGGCGTTCAATTTTTAATCGACTTTGTTAACTCGGGGTCGTAGGTAATAAGAGCTTCACCCTTACTTTGGGTGTTTGGAATGCAATGCTAGTTCCCTACAAAGAGCAGAAACAAGAAATTAAAAGTAAAATTATGGACTAGTATTATACAATGAAAGTAGCAACTAATAGACTATTACTTCACCGTATTCCCCGGCAACGGTGCCAAAATTTGATACGCCCAAATTTACACTCCAAAAGGAAAGTAAAGCGACCATTGATTAAATATAGAATTCAACAAGAGTTGAGGTCGATCCTACAGGGAATGCATGAGAATAAATCTATTAGCACCGTTTTTCAGATGTAATATCAATTCCCAAAATAATAGTGCATAAAGTAAATGGGGGGTTTGGATTTTTGCAAACTAAATTACTAAAGTAAAGTAATGAAACAGTGTAGTCACTACTAGATTTCAAACAATTAATGAGAAGCTAGGATTGTGTTCCCATGACGTCCAATGTGATAGCCAAATTTATGTAGTAAACCCGTTCATGATTACGTATACAAGATCAAACAAGTTATGTAACGCCTAATTCACCTTTCGATCCTTCTTAGATGCATTTCATTTATCACTTTTCGGTCTTAGAATGCATACTTTTTAACCCTTGTTATGGATCCCAGAATAGTCTCATCTTTCGATCTCAAATACTTAGACTAGGTTAAAAACCTCAAATTTCTGTCATAAAATTATTTTCCTAATCACTAGATCCCTTACGGGCATGTAACGAATACAGGCTTACCCTAACGCGTCGACTCATTAAGGAAGAAGTTAAAGTGACGAATCTATGATATATACAATAATCAATCCTGAGATTTACCCCAAATTCATCTATCTTATTGAGTTGTCATTGTTCCTACATCCCTAGTTGTGGGTTTAGCCGAGCATATTCAACAAAAATAACCCATAACAATGTAAAGAAATCATGATAAAGCACTTACTATTGATAAAGTGTTGAATCCATGGATCACAATCTCTAAAGAGATGATTAGCATCCAAGAAGTCAACGTAAATTAATGCAAAATAGCGTTCTTACTTAGTTCTCTATCTCCAACAGTCAAAAACTAATAAAAATGGAATAAAAATAATATATATATATATATATATATATATATATACAAGGAAAAACCTAATCCAACTTAAAATAGGAAAATAGGCATCGGCATGGGTACGGGTTATGACACGGCCCGTGAGGCTCCAAACGGACCATGAAACGGTCTGTGACCTAATACTTGGTCTTCAATTCTTCTCACTTCTTCACGCGTACTGGCATGGCTCGTGTGAGGGTTCACGGTCTGTGACCCTTGCCTTAATGTTTTTCAACATTGTCCCACTTGGTTCATCAGCATCATGGCCCACATCACGGTCCGTGATTGGTCACACGACCCGTGATAGGCCCCGTCTCTCTCCACTTGCATGATTCTTATATTTTTCGATGGTGATCCCTCAATGTCACGTCAACTTGACGGCACGTGACACGGCCCATGTCAGTTCCCACGGCCCGTGAAAGGCACCGTGGGACGTGCCTTAATCTATTTTTGTTCCAGCTCCTTGCCATGCCTCCAATCATCATTTATCACACCAAGTGTGAGGCCAAGGCGGGCCTCATGGTCCATGTAGTAACACACGAGCCGTGAAGGCACCCGTGGTCCTTCACTTGGTTCCATTCTTTGCTTCATTCCCCATGGCCAAGTCCACGTGGCCTCTCACGATCCGTGCAATGCTACACGGGCCGTGGAGGCCTCCATATGCCAATACTTGAGCTCTTTTTCATTCATTTTCTTGTACTTCACCCATTGCTCCATGCCTTAACCACTTTCCTGAAAAATAACAAAAACACACATCAAACCAACAAATTTACTTGAGAACGCGCAAAAATCTTATGTTTAAAGATTTAAAGGAGTCGTATTTCCACGACTCATCACTTGTTGTCTTTAGTTCGCTGCTCCTTAAAAAGTAATTGTTTATTACTTTGTTCTTCCATTAATGATTTTGTTGAGTTGTTATTTTCCTCTTTGGAGTTCATCAAAATCTCGACTGATTTTGCTTCATATGAGCAACAGTTCTCAGCTGCTTTTTTTACTCAAAATATGTCGTAGTATCTGATGTGTCTTAAGTTTGTTTAGACGTCTCTATGTTCAAACAAGTTTTGATTTGCAGCCTATGATCTGAAACTTCACTTCATTGGAAGAGCACTAATTACACTTGGGAATGCCTTCTAATCGAGTTTCTGTTGGATTTTTCCTTGAAGTTTGAAGTGGTCTATACAATATGACTCACTCGTTGTTTATAAGTATTTTTTAAAGTAAGCGACTTGTGTATATCGTTGTCCTTGTATAACTTGTGTGTTCTTAGTTGTTGCTTCTTCGTTAAGCTTGTTCAAAGTCACATTTTTTAATCTAGTTGAGCCTAAAGTGATTCACTGCCGCAATTGCATTTGACAACCTTAAATGACTTTGTCTTGGGCTAAAATTGCTCCATGACCGCATACTTTGAAATTTTGATACTTTGAGATTTCTACATGCTATCGTCTAGCTTTAATATTGTTGTTTTAGATGTAAATTACTCTCACAGTATTGCTGCAAATAGGTCGTATATATGACTTATCTTGTTTCAGCGACTAATGCAATACTTGTTCAAATTTTACGAAAATCTACCTTGGTACTTTTTCTTACATCTCAATCCAGTCTCATTTGTTTATTTATTTGGTTGGATCCCCTTTCCGATACTTTCTTTTAGTGTTACTGATCTTGGCTTGATTCTCATGCCTTGTGCATCTTTGGTTTTTTAGCTATTGAGATGTTTTAAATTGTGTATCAACTATCGTGTGGTTTGTTTAGAGTAATAATATAAATTTTCTTGTTTTACTTGGTAGCTAGCTACTGATTTGGTTTAAAATGTAAAGGTTCTTGGGTTTCTTCCTTTGTCATTCTAAATTCGAGTTTTCAGCCTGTGATTAATCAATATCTTACCTTATTCCTCTTGTGATGAGTTTTCTTGCTGCCACTATATATAAGTCATGGATTTGTATGAGAATTAGAGGTTTGCTATTAATTCTATCCTTATCTTGATTGAAGTGTGCTTTGGCACTTTAGTCCAGATTAATCGATGGATCTCCTGCTTTATTTTATTCCCATATGTTAAGAATGTGTAGCTTTCATGTATTAACTTCAATAATTTTCCAGAAGTGCATCATTTGATCCTTCCAACTTCATTTTTGGGGATTCGATTATGGCATTTGAGAAATTACCCGATATGTAGTTATTATATTATGTGTCTTAACTGATTGGAATATTATCTCTCGAGTTAGTTGTTCATGTTATCATGGAATCAAGGTTGAATTTAGGTTATTACAGTAGTTTAAGAGTTAAACTTTGATAATTTTTTGGTTCTCTCCTTCATTGATCAGTCTACTGCCATATTTTAATTTCAAAATATCATATTGGCGTGATATTTTGATATCTTTTGGAGTGTTAATTCTCGTTTAAAGTTTTTTTTTGATATATAGATTCTAATCATTGTCTTCATTTTGATGCATGTGAATTTTATCCGACTCCACGAGACTTTAAATTGGATTAAAACCTAAGAAATTTGTTCTTCATGTTGAGAAGGCTGATATACAAACTATTGAGTCAAAAAGTCATTGTATACACTAATAATATATGTATGTCATGTATACAGTGATGTGAGACAGCAGAAATTGGCCTAAAGCCCCAATTATTTGATACCAGCAGTTCAAGGGAGTTGACAACAAATTTGCCAGGACCTGAAAATCGGTCAAGGCAGGTCCAGATGCATTTTTTAGTTTACATTAGTTTAAGACAGGTCAAATTTGGCCTGCCAAGCCCAAAAATTCAAATTGCTTTTTACTTATTATTTATTTATCGTATTTTTGTGGTATTTGCTAACACTAATTTATTTATTTGTTTTAACTTAATTAAATTTCCAAAATGACATACCTTCTTTACGTTAATTCTTTCTTCAATTATGACATATCTTATTTACTTAACTATTTTTGAGAATTTCAAATTCTTTAAAAAAAATTGGTCAAGTTATCGATTTTCTCCTAAAACGTTTCTTTTAAAATTTCAAATTACCTTTAAGTTAAGCCAAGTCTTTGTTTTTAGTCAGTCTTTCCATAAATTTCAACCATTTAAAATATCCCAAGTATTTTTCTTAAAAAATTTCAATTAAAAAACTTAGAAGAGTAAATTGTCTTTTATTTTTAAGTTAATTTTTCAAGAATAATTAAGCTAATTTAGAAGACTAACTAAAATTGATCTTTCCTTAAATTAAATCAAGTTTAAATGGATTTTCCTAAAAGGTCATTTTCCCAATCAACATTGCAAGTCTAATTTAAATCTATTTATAATAGATATAAACATCTTCCTAAACTTTTCAAATATATATATTTCTTTAACCTTTTCGTATTAACTTAAGTTTGGCCGACTAACTATTTTTAATAGATCTTAGAAGATGCTTAACATCTTCCTATTTAGGATAATTGAAATCCTTACGTAGAATTCTATACGATTAGGTAGACCATTTTATAGAGTTAATTTTAACATTACATTAGTTAAGAATTTAGGTATCTTAATTTACCTTAAAAATAATTAGGTGGTGATTCCTTAAGTTAAATAATTTAAGAACCACCAATATGTTATAACAATTAACCCTGGATCTATGATCACCTTCTACGGGTGATAGACCCATCTACGGGCTCGTCCTGTCAATTCGTGGTTCGAGGTTCAGAAACTATGATATATGGACTTAAAACCACAAGTCACTTTCTATGGATCGTAGATCAAATGACGAGTCATGGGCCCCATTCGTAGATTCATCTTATACTTGGGAAAAATTCACCTATTTTTAGGAAATACGAACACATCTATGGATCGCCGAATTATTTACGGGTTATAGGGCTTCGTACTAAGACTTTCAGGAGTTCAAATTTCACCAAGTGCGGGACGAATCTACAAACACCCACCAACGGGTCATAGAACCATCTATGGATTGTGGATGAGATTCGTAGATGTCCATCTGATGCAAAATCAGTTTCAACTTTTGGATTTTCTGGGCTTATCCGAGTTAGGAAATCTAGGGTGTGTTATATTAATCTGGGACCATTGATGAAGTAAATTTTTTTATTATTTTTTCTCCATAACGCAGCAATATATTTTTGATAGAATGGGGAAAATAGTTTTAATTAGGTTACAAATATTTAAGGCGCCAATTATTTTATTTTACATATTATTACATACTAGTTCAGTTGTACGTGCATGTCACGTTAATATTATTCAATTGAATAGTATAAATATTTGAAAAATATTTCTAAGGACCTTCATATTTTTAAGATAATATTAATTTAATATGAGTGTATTGAATGTGTATCATGCATCTATTAATAAAAATATATATAAAAAAATATATTACGTGTACTTTAACATTTCCTTCTCGCAAAAGAATAAACTATGAAAGACACTTTTGTCAATATAAGACTCAAAAAATTAAACTATATAAAAATATTTTCAATCTATTTTTTTCGCTTTGGCGAGTACTCATGCGATAAAGTTGACTTTAATTTTTGTGTAGTTAACCTTTTCTTTTTATTAACATGTTTTCTATATTGCATAAAAATGATATAACTCTTTAAATAATAATAATTTCTTATTGATAAAGATTAGATAAATTTTTAATTGTTATTGATCTATAGGTTTTTTTCTTAATATAGGCAAATTATAGACTATTTCAATATATTCTTAGTATATTTCTATTCTAACAATACAAATTTATGATGAATAACGCAAAAAAAAAATGATACATTTAAATATATTTAAGTATTATTATCTCTAAAAGTCTAATATTAGGAATAAATTTTTTTCAAAGAAATTTCGGGTTCTATTAGTAGGTTTGTTTTAATAAAAAAATATGTCATCAAACTTTAACAAAAGGTTCATTTATGTCATCCTTTAAAAGTTTGGCTCAAATATGTCATTGTTGTTAAGGAAAAGGCTCATCGATGCCATTATTTTTTAACAGTGATTTTGCAAAACCGCCTTTTACACATGGCATCTTTTAATCGGCCACGACTTTTTTTAAAAAAAATTAAGAAAAAAAATCACAAAATTAAGATTTTTTTAAAAAAATTTTATTTAGAAAAAAATTCTAAATAAGAAAAAAATACACAAAATTAAGAATTTATTTAGAAACAAATTCAAAATAAAATTAAGAAAAATATCCACAAAATTAAGAATTTTTTTCTGAATTCTATAAAACCACCTTTTACATATAGCATGTTTTAATTCGGCCACAATTTTTAAAAAATAAAATGAGTTCTAAATAAAATTAAGAAAAAAATTCACAAAATTAAGATTTTTTTTAATTTTTATTTAGAATTTATTTAGAAACAAATTCTAAATAGAATTAAGATAAATAAACCACAAAATTAAGAATTATTTTTCTTAATTTTATTTAGAATTGGTTTTTTTTTTTAAAACGATGTGGCCGAATTAAAACATGTCATGTGTAAAAGGTAGTTTTGCACAACCACCGTTAAAAAATAATGGTATGGATGAGTTTTTTCCTTAACAGCAATGATATATTTGAGCCAAACTTTTAACAAATGGCATAAATGAAACTTTTGTTAAAGTTTAATGTTATATTTGAGTCTTTTCCCTATTGACAAAGATAGGATAAATTTTTAATTGTTATTGATCTATAGCTTTTTTCTTAATATAGCCAAATTATAGACTATTTCAATATACTAATTCTTAGTATATTTCTATTCTAACAATACAAATTTATGATGAATAATGCAAAAAATAAAAATAAAAATGATACATTTAAATATATTTAAGTATTATTATCTCTAAAAGTCTAATATTAGGAATAAATTTTTCTCAAAGAATTTTCGGCTTCTATTAGTAGGTTTGTTTCAATAAAAAATAAATAAATAAATATTGAATATTGTTTACTCTCTCCAAGCATGAGGGCTACTTCAAACGATTGTCTTCTCATATTTGTATGATATTTTTTTTAAGACCTTTAAGTTAGAAAAATAAAATTAATTTGTTCAGAGAAAATTCAAATAAGTATAGTTATTTAAAAATTAAATAATTACTTGTAATAAGGTAGATATTTCAATAATAAATACCATTAATCCAAATTTGATGTAAAAAATGAATGTATTACTTACCATCAAGACAAATCATCAATTGTCACTGTCAATTTTTTTTTCTATTTTTTCCAAAAATTAAAATCACGTTATTAGAAATAAATGATCTAGATATATAGATACAGACAAAATATAACAGCATGAAAAAAAAATTAAACAACGTGAGATGTATAGAGGTAAAAATTTCAAAAGAAAAATTTTATATGTAAAATAACAATATAATCTTATTCAACTTTTTATTTATTTATTTATAAAGGTTTTATATATACAGATTCCTTATATGAAAAATTTAGGAATCTTTCCACTATTAGAAGTCCTTATTTTTATCACTACTTTCCATATATTTTAGAAGTTAATATTATAAATATGTAAATATAATTAAATTGTAATTTAAAGAAAATTGGTGAAAAATGATTTTACCTGAAGCATAGTGTTTTAATGAAGGGTTTTTAAGCTAATCAATTTTTACAAAGGAAGTTTTTGGGCCTTTTTATGAAATTTTTTCCCCTATTGTTTTAATGAAGGGTTTTTAAGCTAATCAATTTTTACAAAGGAAGTTTTTGGACCTTTTTATGAAATTTTTTCCCCTATTTTTATAGGACATTTTTCAAAGATTTTTTTGCCTATTATTTGAAAAGTTTTAGATAATTTTTCTCTTGACTAAATCTATTTTAGTCAGAAAAACATTCTGCATATATTTAAGTTACTAATTCTGCGAAAAACTAAATTATATTTAATTTCACCCAAATTCTATTCCTAAAATTCTAGGATTTTGAACTTCGGAAAACTAAATTTTCTTTAATTTCACACAAATTCTACTAATTTTGCACTTAAAATGAAAACTAAATTATCTTTAATTTCACCCAAATTCTATTCCTAAATTTTTAGGATTTTGAATTTAAAAAAGGAAAATTAAATTATTTTTAAGGTAGTAAAGTTTTTTAAAAGGAAAATTTTTGGACCTTCTTTTTTAGTATTTTTGCCTATTTTTTGTCACGCTCAAAGTTCCGTTAAGGCAGACTGGCACCCGTTGCTGATAAGGCTCGGGAGAACCAACCTATATTCATGCGCTTTCTATATATATTATAAGAGATTTCTTCATTCAACATGTCTTTAAGAAAGTAAACAGTAATAACAAGCCAGAAGGAACTGCATATGGCTAGGCCATTGGGGCCACGTTGTCTAAAATAGGAGACATGACCACACTTTAATTTACATAGTCTACAAAGCCTCTAGATAAAGAAAAGTATTTGATAAGGGTCGAGACAAGCCCCGCCTCAACTAACTATACAATACAAAATATAAGTTCTAGACACACAAAGCTCAGAAGCAACCTGGAGCTTGGTAACAGCAGCTGGATATCCTGTACTTCTACTGGGGAGATCTACTAGCACCTGTACCTGCAACATGAAATGTAGGTCCCCCCCTCCCCTCCGTAAAGGACATCAGTACGAGATAATGTACTGAATATGTAAGGCAGAAAATACTATATATGAAGTAACAACTCAAATGAAACTATGCACTGGTGTAGGATAAGAGACCACCCTTAGTCATACTGTGAGATCATGTACTTTATGTTCTTTTTATTACTTTACCTTTAGAGTATAATCTGCGCACAACATGTAATACAAATGACCAGCTGATCAGTGATAAATATATATCGGGATCGGCCCTGGCTAGGCTTTTCCTTTCACCACTTGGGCTACCCCCCCCCCCTACCATGATAGGATCAACTTGGCTAGGTGATTCTTCCACTCCTCGGGTTACCATCCATCAATAGGTAATATACTTTAGCTTTCAATTACTTTTGAGATGATTCTTTTGGTAGTCATAATATTGGAGCTGTAGGACTGTAGATACAACATATGACATGTAAATAATCACAAAAGACA
>DF359183.1:158588-177894 GCA_000787875.1 Solanum virginianum | reverse complement strand
AAATCGATGTATGCATGTAAGTTTTGTAAAAAAAAATTAATGAATGCACATTAATTTTTTTAAAAAATTTAATTACCTTTTTGAGAATCTCTCTATTTTTTTTTGTGAAAATAACAAGTAAAAAATGCATCGATTTTCTTTTTTAAAAAAATTAATAACAACCCAACGAAATTTATCAAGTTTAATGTTTCTTTAATAGCATTATTAACAATGAACGAGAGTCTTTTTTTTTTTAATTGTATTGAAGATGAGTTCTTTTTACCCGTATTGAGTTGAACAAAAAATTAAAACGCTAGTATTTGATTAAATCCGAATAGCTTGAATAGGAAAAAAATATATGATGTTATTTAATTCAATTGTTTGTTTAAGAAAGAAAATTGTCACAATTTCCTCAATTATTTTTCAAGAAAAGTTATAGAGAACCTCGAAAAATATTTTTCTTTTAGAAAAATTTATCCATTAATTTTTTTTTAAAATTATGGACAAAAGTCGATTATAAAATGAAAATAAAAAGTATAAATAAAAATAAAAAAAATTACAAAATAAGTATTTGTGTTTAAATGGTACACAAAAATTAAAATTAAAGGGTAAAATGAAACAAAGGTAAAATAGAGGGTCAAAATAAAAAAATGAGGCAAGTTAGAGGGGTTGTCTTCATATTGTTGATTCTTTGAACAAAAGTGTCAAAATAAATCATAAAAATTAAAGTTGAATGGATCAAGGTTGAGTTGAAGCGTCAAAATAAAATTTAAGGACGAGTTTATAGCTGTGTTTGACTTTTTGAAATTCAGCTCTTCAACTAGCCGCCTTATTTTTCTTACCTTTCATGAATAATAGTAATAAATATTCCATGCACAATCCAAATGGATGAGGGGGATTTGGTTTTGTATTTCTTTACAATTTGTTTTTTGTTTTAAGTTTTTTGTTTCCGAGGAAGATCTTTATTTTTTAATTTAAGAGATCTGAAAATTTCATTGTCTTTTATTTACCTGGAACACCAATGCATGGATGATACTTACAACATCACGTTACCAAATGTACAAAAAAAATCATCGTGGAATTATTTCATGGCTAGCAACAAAGAAAATGGGTTAATTTTACGAAACTAAGGAATACGTTTTTAAGAAACAAGGATTCCAGATCCTATACATGCAAGAAGTTGCACACCAAAAGGCCACGAGGCGAAAATTCTCAAAGGGACACCATTGAAACATCTTCACAGCTCAGAGAAGTCACAGAGGCTGCTTAGGGGAGAGGGAAGGTCACTTTTTGGAAAGAACACTTTTGGAAACCCTTCCTTCTCCCGTACTCTTTTATTCAGTCAGAGTCGGTCTAGTTTGGACCGGACTCTTCAGTGTATTAATGGGCCAACATTGGTCACATTGAACTATGTTTTCATTTATAAATAAAAAGGAAAAGTATGCAAAATAGATCTAATTTGAAATTATTTATCCTTAATAGACTCAATCTAAATTATTTACCCTTAACGGATCCATTATTCAAACTATTTGTCTTTCTACCCACTTGTCCCTTTTTATTCCGTATGTTGACGTCAGTATAAATACTATGAAATATACTCTGGCGGTATATATATACCATAGCGGTATCATATAGAATGAGCTTAGTCCTTTGTGATACTCTGGCGGTATATTGATACCTAATTGGTATATAGGATTTTTTTTAAGAAACAAATAAAAAAATTATTAAACTAAATGATAGAAAATATATTCGTTATATACTCTGTCGGTATATTTATACCATATCAATATCATATAGGATTGAGTTTAATCATTTGTGATACCGTGTTGGTATATGTATACCCTATTGGTATATCATATAAACAGGTGCTGACATTAACATGACAACAGCGGGCGAATTTTAATATTAAGGAAGCAAAATTTTAGGAAAAAGTACACAAAATAGACTTAATTTAAAATTATTTACCCGTAATAGACCCAATATAAACTATTTACCCTTAACAGATTCATTACCCAAACTATTTACCTTTCTACCCACTTACCCCTTTCTATTTCGCGTGCTGACGTCATGCTAACGTTAGCATAAATACTATAAAATATACTTTGACGGTATATATATATACCATAGCGGTATCATATAGAATGATCTCAGTACTTTGTGATACTCTCGCGGAATATTGATCCCAATTGATATATAGGATTTTTTTAAGAAATAAATAAGAAACAAATTTTTTTATTAAACTCTAAATTAGTAGATTATATACTCTGTCGGTATATTTATATTATATCAGTATCATATAACATTAAGCTTAATTATTTATGATACCTTGTTGGTATATGTAACCCTATTGATATATTATACAAGCATGTGCTGACGTCAACATGACATCGGTGTCCGAATTTTAATATTAGAGTGGGGGAGGGGTGGAGAATTTTAATAGTATGGAGGTATAAAATGTAAAAGGGTATATGAATGTAAATAGTTTGCTTTGAAGGGGTACAAACTTAGTTTTTCCAAATTTTAATAATATAGGGGTACAAAATGTAAAGGAATATATAACTGTAAATAGTTTGATTTAAGGGGGTACAAACTTAGTTTTCCCATAAAAAGGGATTCCTTGGCCCAAGTTTAATTTAAAAAAAAAAGGAATAAGTTTTTAATTAAAATAAATATATTTTTTATTAAATAATTTAAAACCTTTTTCTTAGATATAACTTTAGCCTACATGGTTGCTTTTGCATGTAATGCTTCATTTTTTTAAATATAGAAGTAACGAGTTAGTTATATTGATTTTAGATCTCTTTTCCTCGGATGATGCATGTGAGAACTCATTCCTAGCATTAATTTATATAGTCAATCAAATATGATATAAATAATTTTTGAATATTTCATCTTAATAATTTCATTTAATTAACTTGAGATTATGTTATCCCACATTTCATTAAGAATAAATTAGTCTAGAGGTTATAATTTCAAAATTATTATCTTAGGATAATTTAGTTAACGTACCAAACGACCCATGCTTTGCATTAACAAAAAAAATTATTTGCGTTAATCCTTATTTTGTATTCAACTTTTGATTTTAGTTATCATGATTTGAGATTTTTTCCTCAGATATTGCTTGTTAGAATTCAATCATAGCATTTTATAATTTGAATATTTATCACTAGGTTAAGGTGGTCCGTGCTAACATCAAAATTTTTTGCAGGGTAAATGCAGGCGGGCACATACATACATATACACACATTTATATGATTATTCCACAATGGAGTTTGAGAAGGATAAAATATATAAATCGTATTACTATTTTATCGAGATAGAGAAGTTATTTTAAAAAAAATAAAAATAAAAACAACAACGTTATAAAATATTGTCACAAAGAAATATGACTCTTTAATGAGATTTGTGAGCTTATAATTCCATTCTGAATCACTTTTGCCTCCCCATGGTAAGAGTTGATTCATGATGTTTATTACTTACTCTATCCCATTTTATGTGACACTCTTTTCTTTTTGATCCGTTCCAAAAAGAATGTCACCTTACTTTAATTGGAAACAATTTACTTTAAAATTCTCGTTTTATCCTTAATGAAATGTTCTCAATCACACAAATATATTTTAGACCACAAATTTCAAACATCTTATTTTTTTTTCTTAAACATGGCGGAAGTCAAAGGGTGTCGGACGGCGGTAATAATTATTATAACTCCAAGCAACTGTTGAAAGCTTCCTCCCACAGCTCTATTCTTCATATGGTGAAGTCAACAAGACAAAAACATATCTAAATACCACGTAGCAAAGAACATTTTTCTTAATATTATTTCACATTGATCTGCAGCTTCTTTTGTTGTTTCCAGCACTGCTAATGAGAGCTGCAATCAACCAAACATCTTAACAACTGATATGTAAGATGATAGTTAAATGTCTTAGATTAATGGACCAATTCAGTAGGATCATTGCATTCTTAGAAGAATCTGATATTTAGCTTACATAAAATTGGAGAATCTAATGAAGTGCACATCGTTTGCACCAACTTTGAGTCTCATGCTCATCCCATACATAGAGAAGAGAAGATCATACAGGAAAATCATCATACAAACAACCAGAAGAGATCAAACTGAAATGAACTTGTCTTCTTCTCTTGCGATACATGTTACGAACCAAAGTAGGATCTAGCATTCCAGTGACATGGATACTAAAAGTGCCAGCAAGCATACTACTGGTAGGGAAATTGAAAAGGAAGTTTCGACAACGTCGCTAGGACAATTCTTCAAATAGTTGGCAGAAACTTATATATCAGTTACCATACATACTACAAAGACCCACTGATATATTATCTACGCTGACTCAGATTTAGATTTAAGATTTGACAGGAAATTGCCAGTACCAATCACATAGCTTATTGTCTACTCAATACTCTTCCTCACTATCTTTAGTAGTAAGTTATGAAAAAGAAATGTTTCAAAGGAGGGAATAATTACCTATTTTTAATCAACCATCCCAATATAAGTTGAATTGAGGCCAAGTGCTGTAAATTGGTTCACCAAGTGATAAGCGAGCTTTGCAATTGTGAGCATTTCAAAGTATTAAAGCAACATTTTTGGTTCAATTGATCAACCAAAATAATTTCAAAGTCAACAATTCCATGGTTTCTTCAAGGGTTTTTTTTCTCTAAATCTTCTGAAATATAAACTCGCAGCACAAAACCTAAAAAGCAAAATAACAACAGATTTTTTTTCGCTTGACACACTCGTATGAAATTTATACAGCCAGATGAAAACTAAACAATGAAAATCAAGACCAAATAGGAAGAACATAATAGATTTTGAACATTGACAACAAACCGAAATGACAAAAATCAATATTGAACAACAAGGAAGAAACTCCAATGCAAAATATTGAACATTGAATCCATTAGCGAAGGAAATACCTGCGAAAATTCCAGAAATCTCGCCGACAACTACACAATTCTTGTGGAAAGGTAATTGTTAAGTTTTTCTTTATTACCTTTTTTAAGTTATGAGGAAAAAAGACAAAGCGAGAAGGAAGAGACACGGATCAAGTAAACAGACACATATATATTCATATGTCCGCTAGAATCATATAATTAAGGCAGCTACATTTTTAAAAATTGAGAAGTTCAATTTTGCCCTCATAAGCAGGCATATTGAAATAGCATATTTTGTAATATAATAGTAAAGTAAAGCATAACATACTACACTTTGTTATGGAATTTGAAAGGGAGTGTCATCCTTTGGTAAGTTGATTGAATTTTTTTTCAAGGCTTAATATATAGTTTATTTCATACTTAGATCTTAAAATACTATAAGATGTACTTTCTCAATGCTCACATGTACTTCTAAAAAATAATACTAATATAGTCATACTACATCAAATAATATTTAGCGACAATTAATTAATAGCAATAATTTAATTATCACAAAATATAATTTTTATATATAATTACTAGTGACAATTATATTTTATCATTCTTTTTAAAAGTCGCCAAAACCTTTAGTGACAATCAATTTAATGGCAATTAATTAATATTGATAAAAATTTTAGCATTCTTTATTAATATGCCTATTTAATTTATCACCGTTAAAAATTATAGTGCCTTTTTTATTTTAATATGAGCAACTGAGAATTTAAGCACGGCCTATAGTAGAAATTAGTTTTGGGAAGTTGCCATTTTTTAAAATTAGGGCCTATGACTTGAAAGTTTCGATCTACTAGAAATTAATAATGCCAAGTTGTCATTCTTTAAAATTATGATTTGAGACTTAAAATTTTTTATTACAGATTCGTCAGAATCAAATGATTTTAGACGCTATATTATATTTTAAAAAATGAAATTCGTACTAGATTTGACATTAAAAAAACAAGTTAAGAAATAATAATTAAATAAAATATAGTCAATGCTAGAGAGCCAGTTCATTTACTAAGAGGACTATAAATTGTGCCCATCGAAGAGAAATCAAATGCACAAAAAAATAAAACAAATCATAACACATTGTGTATTATTTATTCATAATATGTCATTGATTAAGTTTGGTTTTGTTCTCTTTGTTCTTCTCATGGCAACCACAAGTTAGTATCCATCTTTTGACATTATAATTGTGGATTATTTTGTGTCCAAACATATATTTCGTATTTATTAATAACAGTGATAATGACAGATTTTCATTGTGTATTATTCTTTATGTATTAAAAATTTGATTTTATATATACAATATTATTTTTGAATAATGAGATTTGAATGAACTCTCTTTTTCTCTCTCATAATGATGTATAAAATATATTTTTTTTATGATGTCTGTCTTTTCATATTTAATCGGTCAAGCATTGATTTTTATATTTTTTACAGTGAATACAAGATGGTTCTCAAAGATACAAGTATTTGCAGCACGAGATGTTAATAATAATTTCTCTCAACTCGAGAGAAGACTGCTCCTACAACTTCATACTTGTGAATGTCCTTGTAATTCCGACGATGATTGTAATGATTGTTGGCTTTGTTGCAGATGTCTTCCTGCGGCGGTGGAGTACCTATCCTATTTATACATGTTTCATTTAACTATGAGAAAATGAGACGTTAATGTCCAATCAAATTCGATACATATTGCTACTTATCATTGTTATGTATTTGTCTTTTGTAACAGTTTGACCTTTTTAGAAAAAAAAATAAAATAAAAATTGTTACTTGTTTAATTAATAATAAATAAATCAAATGTATGACTTTTTATTTGAAAATTTTAGTGAATTCTGTCATTGTGGTTAGTCGTCTAAGTTTTTTCGTATATGAATAAATAATACAATAAAAATATCATCTATTGTGATTATTCACAATTTATTAATTTGGTCATGCTTTCTATGTTATATTTAACTTATGATAGTATGAACAACATAAATATTAGTAATAATATCAAAGACCTAATATCAATAGACAATAAGTTTACTAAAATTTGACATATCATTGTGCCAATACAAAAGCATGTTAGAGATCATGTAAAATAAATAAATAAATTCAGGATTGTTTCAATTATTATTATTTAAAACGAAAATTTGACTCATTTTGTTTACTCTAAGCATTTGCTATATAAGTTAGCTAGTGGAAAGAAAAGGTTAAAAAGAGCAAAGGGGGTAAATTAAAACATCCAAGCTGTTTCAATTATATTTTAAATTATTAAATCATGAGTAAGTTGGTAATAAGTAGTCTTGAATCTTCATTAATGTTGTGGAGTGACCAATAATATAAACCACCTAGTTTTATTCCTTTCATTGTGTCTTGGAAATTAAATTTCAAATCATTATCAATACTACTTAAAAATAAAATGTAGTTCATATTTAAATATTTAGGACGATTTAGAGTATAGTTGAGTTGGTTGACATTAGAAAAAAAATAACTCGTTGAGGAATATGATTGCTGCAATGCATAAATATTGTATAAGCAACATATATGAATGTATCTTTCTTTGATATATAATTTTTATCATATATATACACAGTTATATAATATTTATACAATATTAATATTAGCTATTTATACAATATTAATACATTATGTATACATGAGATCATTTGGTTGAACTTTTTTACTACTTGTATGTTATTGGAGAAATGCAAATAAAATTACTTAGACTTGTGTTTTAAACTAGATAGTATGCGCTCGAAAGAACAAAGAACAAAGAACAAATTACATATTTATTTATTTATATCTTTAATTAATTTATTAATTTTATGATTCAAGCATCATTTCATAAATAGAATTTAATGTAATTTTTACTTCAACTCATATTTTACAATTACCGAGTTTTTGAGATGTCAAACTAAGTGATTATATATCTTTTATATGTGAGATATTAACAACTTAATCTTACATGTACAAATCTTATATCAATCTATATATATCAACCTATATCAATTTGTATGTCTCGAATACAATCTGCATTTTTGTATCATGAATAAATACGAACAATAAAAGAGCGAAGGCATAAAAATGATACAACTGTATCAACTTATACGTATCAACCTATATGTATCAAATCTTATACTTCTGTATTGCAAATGAATACAAACAATACAATGATGCCTGTATGTATCAAATACAACTTGCATTTTTGTATCGTGAATGAATACAAGTCAATGCAAGGGTGAATGAAAATAAGTAGTACAATATGTACAGCCTGCAATTCTATATCGTGTACGAATATAAGTGATACAAGAGTAAATGAATATAAGTGATACAATTTGTGTGTGTCAAATACAATCGGTATCAATATGTATGCATCAGACTATATCCATCTTAACACAACATTTATTTAGCAACTCTCCTTTCTCCCAAATTGCGCTCACCTCTCAGGTTGCTAGGCATATCGATCTGCTGTTTGTTTGAACAGCTTTAATTATCATGATTAACAATATTTTTTAACATAAAAAATAAAATAAATAAATTACGACGAAAAAATCATAAAAATTACGAATGTATATTCAAGTTGTGCGAGCTGCTGCCTTGAGCTACTTTTTAACTCCCTCGTGCAAGATAGTTAAAGTGACAAATAGTTGAGCTATATCAAAAATTAAAAACCATCCAACATTCCTTGAAATAATTCATATTTGATTGGCAAATAGTAGGCCAAGCGTTGAGCTGGACCTGAACACAATCCAATTTTTGCTTCGCACAAAAAGCTGATAAATTCGAAAAATAAAATAAAAATCTGCTGGGGGCAAAAGAAGTGTTCGTCTGTTAAGGTACTTGGCCTTTATACTACCACCAGCTCAAAGTGAATAGCAGCCACATTCTACGACACAACAAAATTTCAGTATTGAAACACATTACAAAGAAAAAAAAATCTTCTGCCCTCTTTATTGAACCTAGTATAGCTTTTCGGGGATTTGTAGGTTGTAATATAATCAATGTCAACTTCTTGTGCCACTGTTGGAACTGAATGGTTAAATCCTGTAGGTACCAGATTAGCTTCGCCTAGAAGAAATAATCATTTCAGTAAGTATCTAAACCCTTTATTTTGAATCTTGATTTGAAAAATGCTACCTTTTCTTTGACAGATTAAAGAAAGTGTTCTTTTTTTCTTGGTTGAAGGAGGGAAATGCGAATTGAGTAGAAGGGGTTTTACTTTTAAAGGGATAGTTGCTGCTGGAGCTTCGGTTATGACCACTTCTGTTGTTGCTGAACCCTCTAAAGGTTAAGCCGATTACCTGTTTGTAACTTGGAATTTTCTTTATATCTGTGCCAATGTGAGTTGCTTGACTAGGGATTGACGATATAGGTTTGGAGAAATTACCATTTAAGCCAGAGGGGTACAACTATTGGACGTGGCGCGGCCACAAAATTCATTATGTAGTTGAAGGAGAAGGATTTCCAGTTGTTCTAATTCATGGATTTGGTGCTTCTGCCTTTCACTGGAGGTAATAACTGTCCATGTGTCTGTATGACCTTTTTCCATGATATTTAGTGGTGATAGATTCAGATCAATTATAAATTAGTTGTGCATAAAATTGTAATACTGCTAAAATTAAGAACCAAACTTCTGAGGATTATATAGCTGTAGGATCAAGCTTCTGGTGCATTCTTACTTAGCTGGATGCTACAGTGAACAGTTGTACATTGTCATCGTCATTTCTGCTTGAATAGGGTTTTGCAAGTAATTACGGATATTAACTTTGGTTATGGAATTCCATTCTTTATATGTTGCTCATATTTCTTTAATTATATCAATAAGTGCTTTGAAGATGCCCAATAAAGTTGTGATTCTGTTGGGACTTGAATCTTTCTTCGCATAGTACTATTTCTTTTAAGCTCCTGAACTGTCTTTCTTGCTTTCTTAGGTATAACATACCAGAACTGGCTAAAAAATACAAGGTTTATGCTCTGGATTTGATAGGATTTGGCTGGAGCGAGAAGGCACTAATAGAATATGATGCCTTGGTTTGGAGAGATCAGGTTGTCGACTTCTTGAAGGAAATTGTGAAAGAACCAGCAGTTTTAGTGGGAAACAGGTTAGCTCGTGCATTTAACAACTTGTCATTTTAGTGAATTCTCAGATGTTGGAAATCCTGATTTTCCTTTTGACCATCTGTATTTCTTATGCATATTGTTCAGTTTACTTAAGTTACCAGTTTCAAAAATTCGTGTCTAATTACTTTCTGGAAATATAGGTATCTAGTTAATTGAAGCGATCACCATTAATTGGTAACTAGAAATGAGGATGGATTAACCGTTGTCCCTGAGCTTTCACATAGAGTGGCTTTCAGATAGGGTGGCTTCAAAAGGTTTGGTAGCTATGAGAATTATCTAATATCATGTTGAATCGTGTTAACTTTATAATGCAAGAAATGTCTCATTACACATTGGTGGATTCCTAGCCTTAAGAGGCCAGCTGTCTTTTTAAATTTCTAAAAGATTATATCCTTAATCCTTTATCTTATTATTTCCTGATATGCAAAGCCTCACCTGCCCAAGGATACCTGTAGTTTTTACTACCATTTTTCCTCATTGGTGACTTGAGCCCCCTGCTGCATTGTTGGATGTGGAGGGTCTCTACAACTGGACCAACCCTTTCTTGCCATGATATCACTTCTTTTGTCCTAGCTGTTTTCACTCACTGAATTTTGGAGAATGTGTTCCAATCCTTTTGGTCTCCTTCGGAAAAAAGATAGAAATGTGGATTTTTCATTTACAGGCTGTTAGGAATGTCTAGAGAATGATATATTGACTTCCTGGAGAATTGCAGCATGTAATTAATCTGAATTAGTTAGTTCTACATTTGTGCCAATTACCATTACTCAAAAGATTGTGGTTTCTAAAGGATCACCATCGCACAATGATTCTAAATATGTTAATTATTTATTTATGGATGTATTACAATCAGATGATATAATCGATTAGCATCGCTTTGATTTGGTACTAGTGAAAAGATACCAAAGTTTGATTTATCTGGTAAATAACTAAAACAAAAAGCAGTAACATTTTCTTTGCAAAAATAGTGCATCAATTATAGGTTCTTGGACTTTGAATTTGTTAAGATTCAGTTCCCTCTTTTCTAGCTTGTTGTCGCAGTTTATCGTATACTTTGTAGAGATGAAATTGAATATAAATGTGAATATGTTATGTGATATATAACAGTCTTGGAGGATTTACTGCTTTGGTAGCAGCTGCGTCACTACCTGATCAAGTCAAGGGAGTTACACTGTTGAATAGCGCAGGCCAATTTGGGGATGCTAGCAGTGCAGCTGAAGAAACTGAAGAAACAGCCTTACAGAAATTTATTCTAAAGCCACTAAAGGAAATCTTTCAACGTGTATTCCTTGGATTATTATTCTGGCAAGCAAAGCAACCAGCTCGTGTTGAATCTGTTCTGAAGAGTGTATGTTCCTTTTTAGAGCTAATCAAGTTTCTTGTCTTCCAATTCTAAATGGATTTCAAATTGTTCGGCTTGTTTGCACCAATATAAGCATAGCTGTTCTACCTTTTAGCTTTGCAGACATATGTAAATCCGTGTAATGCACATATCTAGAATTGAACTGACAATCAGAAACATCACTAACTTTTCTTGATGTCTTCTAAATATGGTACAACCTTTAGAAATGGATAAACAGGCAAAAGATCTCTTTCAATAATGTCATTCTTCCTTGATTTTTAGGACTGATGTTCTTGTAGGTTCCGAGGTCCACCAATACTGGTTTGCTAGACTCTTGTGGATTGATCTCTCTTACCCAATTTGTTCATCTTGTTTTTCCCCTTTCATTAGTCTAATGTTTATTCTTTTACTAAAATTTCTGTAGATTTTTTTTTTCTAGGTGTTGAAATGCAAAAATTCTTTATTTAGCCATTGTAAACCCCTTTTGCTTCTATCCAAAGGTTAAACCTTTTTTTTTTTAAACATTCAAAGATGAATCTAACCACTGTTAAAACTCACTTGTGGAATTTGTCAAATACTCAAATTGACTCTTTGAAAGTTTAATCAGATTGTGATTGAGTGAGTAGATAGCCTCGATGATTCGTTCTATCTGAGGCTATTCTTGACATTGTCTTCTTTTTATTCATACGTAATGGCGGTCAAACTGTTGCAGAATGATATTTTGAACTTCATCTGTTTGTTGATGGCATGATACATCAGAACAGATAGCTGCTTATCTGCATCTAACTGCATTTTATTGTTTATGTTTCCAGTACCATTCATTATCTTCAATCACTATTATCAAACAACTGACTTGCTTAATGTGTTTTCATTTGAAGGTCTACATAAATCCTTCAAATGTGGACGACTATCTCATTGATTCAATTACTAGACCTGCAGCTGACCCGAATGCAGGGGAGGTTTATTACCGGTATGAATGCAGCTGTCTACAGTTTTGCTTCAATATAGCTAAAATAATATTACTTTATATGCTTTGGAAAAGAAGCAGTATTATTAGAAATTCACACAAATAATTTGGATTATTCTAGACTTAAGAAGAAAATTTTCCTTCATTCCATTTTATGTGATACTCTTCTCTTTTTAGTCTATCTTGGATGCCTTTCTATATGTAGAAATGTAGAAACAATTTTAATTTTTTAACTTCTCATTTTACACGCAATGACATAATTTTATAGCTACAGAAATGTCATGGCATATTTCTGACCCCAAGTTAAAAGTCGTCTCTCTCTTAAACTCCATGTCCCAGTCAACCACCTTACAATGTTTCCTTCAAACTTAAAACCAAGATGACAGTTAACCCTCCTTATCATGTCATTTCAGGACCAGGTTGCTTGGAAATAAGTTAGTTTGCTTTATGGTTTATCTGAATGATACCAATGCTGCTTTTCAAAATTTTCATTGAATTCCTGTTATCTAGTTTAAGAAGCTTAACTGATGTCCTCTTCTTTTGCAATCTACAGATTGATGACGCGATTCATGTCAAACCAGAGAAAGTATACACTTGACAACGTGTTGAGAAAACTTTCTTGCCCATTGCTGTTGGTGTGGGGTGACCTAGACCCTTGGGTTGGTCCTGCCAAGGCCAATCGGATTAAGGAATTCTATCCAAACACCACTGTTGTTAACCTAAAAGCAGGTCATTGTCCCCACGATGAAGTTCCAGAACTAGTGAATGAAGCTTTATTAGATTGGCTGTCAACCACGGTAACACCAGCGTCTTCACTTGAAACAGTATCAGAAATTTAGCTTCAGTGTTGGCTTTACATATGCAGTGAGCCATGTTGTAAAATATGTCGTATAGTCCAAATATAATCTGATTCATGTTATAGGAGATTTTGGTGACATGAGGTTGACTCGACCTAATAGTGAAGTCAGCTTGATCCAGCGAGTAACGCATCTTCTCCTATATTGTCTGTATTTAATTGAATAGAAAGAAGAAAGTTTGGAATTGCATTTGATGCTGTGCGCCTGTTTGTAATTTAATTTCTAAAATGAAAGAGGTGAGAATACTGCATTTTGTTTCTGAAGGAGATAATGAGGATAGAAAGGTGGTACTAGGTAGTTAAGAGTTGTTCTTATTACCAGCCTATTCATGTCTTGGCTGGGTGGGAGTTTTGAGCTCCGTGTTGGTCGTTATATTAGCATATTCATGGAAAAATCAAAGCAAATGCCAGAACAATGCCTGGTGATTTCATCTCATCTGCATTAGCTTCAGGGAACAGAATTGCTCAGTATATATGCCGGATAATAATAGTAAGTTTTGGTGAGGTAATCCGCCTGGATGAATTTAAACACCACCATTTAACAAAAATTGCTGAAGTACCATATATGTACAAAGTTGAACTGATGAATCATTACTGACTCCCATCACTTGGCCTGATCAGACATTCATCCATTCAGCGAAAGATAGAGAAATAAAGCGAAAATAATGTAAGCGATTTTAATTAACATTCTAACTCAATGTATACAGGTTATTAGGGGTATGCAAAAATCGAATAGACTAAAAAATCGAATCGATAAAAATGTTATTGGGTTTATTGTTATTGAGTTATTAAGTTATCGGGTTTTTAATGGTTTTGAAAAAAAAGTTCATTGGGTTATCGGTTTGATATTAATTTTTTCTATTGGGTTATTGGGTAAACCGATAACTCAATAAGATTATAATAATTTACTATTTTACCCTTCGTAAATATTAAATGTTAGTAATTTAATAGTAATAGGACACTGTAGTAACATTTTACATATTTTAATCTTTACAATACTTAAGTGGTTAGTTATCCACTTTAGTATTTTAGTTTGTAATTAACTAATTATAGCTTTTGCAAGTTTGTAAACATAGTTTTCGTACTCTATCTGCTGTTTATTAATGCAAATTCTCATTATCATTCTTATTGGGTAAATCGAAAATCGAATCGTTAAGAACTTAAAAGATCGATAAATCGAAAACCAATAAAAATTATTGAATTGGTTTCTTATCGGTTTAGCATATTTAAAAATTGAAAATCGATAGACCGAACCGATAATATAGAAAATCGAACCGAACCTATGGATGCACACCCCTACAGGTCATAGGTCAACAATCAAACTCCAAGTCTATAATGTAGGGATAGTCTGACATGAACAAATCAAAAGATATGGTTCTCAACATTAACCCATCACTATCTAATCTATGAAGCATCTATTTCTACTGTCTAGATGGTGCCAATGACAAGTTTATGGCTACCTCAAACCAAAATAAAAGTACTAAACTCAAAAGTAAGAAAGACATAAGTGGTATTCTCTACATAGGGATAACTCATCCATCAACTGATAGAAGGTAAGATCTCAATGAAGCACCTGCCGCCTAGTGATGATCCCTACTACTTGTCTCTGCATCATAAAAAAATGCAGATTCAATGGATGTCGCTACATGAAATGCACGAGTATGTAGAATGACAGAATGAAACATGCATCAAGGTAGAATAACATTAGCTAAGGTAAATCTTAAATCAGGAAGACAAGAAATTCAATCAGAATGTCATAAGTCTAAAACAAGAATAAGGTTTAAATAGAGACCAATCATATTCAATCCAATCTAATCATTAATTATGACCTATTTGAGAGTTTTTCTTATCCGGCAACCATCAGCTATGAGTCAGTGAGATATAACAAGTTGTTGTCACATCCGTTCAACAGAGAGGATGTTTTTTTAAGTGTGTGTTAAATAATAAAAAATTATTAATTTAATAGTGAATAATTATTGTTAAACGAAAGGGGTATAAAAGATAAAGTATATCTTTGGTACACATATTGATGAGTTGAGTGTGCATTCTCACTTTGATTTTAAATGTTAAAGTTCGTTTATTTTTATGTAAACAAATAACTATCTTCATGGCCTAAAAAAGATATACTACTCCATCAATTAGAAAAGGGCGAGTCCGGTTGGTCCGATTCAACTCACCCCATTTGCTTCTGAGTTGTTAAAGTGAAGAGTTGTTCTAATCTCTATCCCTCCCCTCCTCTGCAGAATCACAAGATGGGTACGCTGGGGAAAGCAATCTACACAGTCGGATTCTGGATCCGAGAAACGGGTCAAGCCATTGATCGTTTGGGCTGCCGCCTCCAAGGCAACTACTACTTCCATGAACAACGTATGTCCACTCTATCCTCTCCCATCTCCTTTCAAATTTTAGGTTTGCAAATAATGTTAATAATTGATGAGAAAGTTTTTAATTAATTACACAATCCCTAATCTGCCGGAAAATGTTTAAAATGGGAGTGGAATAATGATTATACAGCATCATGTAGTAATTGGAATAAGAATTTAGTGAATGATTTACTGATAATATAAAATGAAATGGTTTCTAGAGCTGACTCCAACCAGTTTTTTTGTTTTGAGGTGTAGTTGATCCATTGATTGGTTTATGTGATTGGCTGTTGTGTCAATACTGTATATATTTTATGATTGAATATTGAAGGTGATATCAAATAATCAACTGACCTAGTGATATTTTGAGGTTTTATTGAATTGGAGAAAGCTTCAATCTGATTACTTTTCCACTTATATGTCTTGAGGTTACAAATACCTTCAAAAAACTGAAAAAGTGGCTCAGTTTTTAATTTCACCGGTGTAACCTTATTTCCTGGCTAGGTGGGTAATTTTGGGAACAGATGAAGAATGGACATTCATACTTTCAGGAGAAATGTTGTCATGCATACATATAATGTGACTACCTTTCTGAGTTAGGAGTTGCTTGTAAAGCAACAAGGAGTAAATTTGTCTCACATTCTTATTCATGTTAAATCTGATAAGAGTACTTGTATTATTTACATATATTAGGATACCACATAACAACATCGACACGTTTTAAATAGCTAAAAAGAAAGTCATATCTTTGAACCATTGTGATCTTGGTCATTCAGGGCAACCTAAATGTTGCAAAGTGTTTGATCTAGTAAATATAACAAATGGTTGCTTAACTCAGTCAGTCATGAGATCAATGTACGTAGGTGAATTTTGTTGAAAAACTTGAGTTCAATTGTCAAACAACAACATACCCTGTGTAATATAACATGTGAGGTCTGGGAGGGTAGATTGTACGCAGGACTTACCCCTACCTCTTGGAGGTAGAGAGTTTGTTTCCGAAAACCCCCTGACTCAGGTAACACATATTAAAGAACATACAAAGTAAGGAAGACATAACAAATACTAGAGGAAGCATTACATAGCATTCATGTAAAAGGAACAGTAACTACAGCAAAATAATGCGATAACCAAAGCACTAGAAACAATCAGTAGTAACAGAAATTGAGGGATAAGAAACTACATGAATACTGTTGGTATTAAAGGAGAAACTACATAGCACCAAACTCCCACCAAGCTTATCCCGCAATAAAGCGAGACAATGCTCAACGACCTACTAGCCTTCTACTCTAATTTGCGACTTCCATATCCTCCTATCAATTATCCAAAATTTGCAATTCTAATTACCAGTTTTTGCCTAAAGTTTCTTCAAGGGGATAATTTTACTGGTTAAGAAATAGATGATAATTCTATGAAGCTGGAATTTGTTTTCGTTCTGGGTAGGAAAAGGTATGCCTATATTGAAGTTGAAAATATTTTCTTATCTGTTATATATGTAGACTAGATAGATTTATTTATCTTATTAGAGTAATGCTCTGAAGACTGCTGATGAAATGCAAGTACTTGTGATACAATTATGCTGATACCTATCTCTCCATATGTCTATGGTAATACTGGCTTGTTATTGTTGGTAGATTCTCCCAACTGCATAATTTGGAATTTCTGTAGTTCAACACACTATTAGCCTTTCAGACTCCGTGCTACTTTATTGCTTAAGTTACTCAGGCTAATTGTCCGAAATTATTCTTTTATATACATATTTGTTTGTCAAATAGAAAGAAGCTAATGGCTTGGCATCTTTTGTTGTAATCTTGAACATTCATTGCTTCTTTTGTCTGAAGAGTCTGGGGACAAATGATATTTTGCTGGATTGGTCATATTTGAAATCATGTGCTCATAATCAACAACTTTTTCCATATGATTTCTTGATTGTAATATGTTTTTATATTATAAATGTAATACACCTAGGAATTATTTCCCTTACTACAATATTCTTTCGCTTTGGGTCAAAGCATTTGTTTTTCATTTTAAGTTTGAATATTCGTTTGTCAATGTGCTCCAAAACACATATGCTACAGTCCTCATCTTTTGATGTTTTCCATTTGTACTTCCTTGTTCCAGTGTCAAGGCATAGAACTAAGGGGCAATGTACAAGCCCTTGACATAGTCCTCATCTTTTGATGTTTTCCATTTGTACTTCCTTGTTCCAGTGTCAAGGCATAGAACTCTTATGAACTTGTTTAACAAAGTACCAATGGTTGATAAAGATGCTTTTGTGGCCCCAAGTGCATCTCTAATTGGTGATGTTCATGTCGGACATAATGCTTCTATTTGGTATGGATGTGTTCTGCGAGGTATGTTCTACTTCCCATAATATGATAGTATATCTGTGTATGTGCTAAAAATATTCTAGTAAATTTAATTGCCTGGACAAAGCTGTTGCTGCATTGGGTAAAACCTTCTTTAAGTTATTTCTCCCTGAGATGCATTTGAATCGTACCTATTGATTTTGAAACAGAAAGATTGTCAACACTCTAGTTATTCTGGAGGCATTGAAGTAGGGGTGAGGCAGTGAGCCAAAATCCCATCTTCTCTGATGATGAAAACCTTATATGTTTCTTGAATATATGGTGGAGGGTAGACACTTGGAATATAGCTTTATCTTGATAATTCAGAATTAGTTTTATGAGGTTCTCAAGCTTTGTAATTAAAGCAATCAATTGTCTTGTACCAGTTCTCACTTTAACAGGTGACGTTTCATCAGTGTACTAGGCTCTACTCACAATAAACTGTTTATTCTTCTTAATTCATCGTTAATCTAGTTCTTTCTCTAGCCCAAAGTTCTTTTTGGGAACAGATGAAGAATGGACATTAGCCCAAAGTTCTGATATTTGTATCACTCATTTTTTATGACCGGACAATTTGTTAGAAAGCATTCAGTGAAGTCAACCGTATACATCCTGTGAGACCAGAACACCAACTTTGAACCTCAACCAGTCGCCCTTACTACATCAATCAAAATCCAATCCACCACCTGACAAACAAAAACAGATCAGTATACAAAACCGGTTATTTCAATTCAATTTAATTCTCCTTTCGCCTTTATTCTGTTGTTGTAGCTGCATCATTACCTTCTAAGTCTGCACCCCTGTTTATTGCTTCCCTGTTTCATATTCAGAAAATTTCCTTTATTACTTAGTTCACCATCTTCTTGCTATACCCCTTCAACCTTGAATTCTTTTCTTTTTTTCTAGTTTGACCGAAACACTTGAAAGATTTCTGAATTCCTAAATTTCTGCTATTCCAAATCTGAAATTACCCCATTAACTTCTTATTCCATTTCCAGTTTTTATTGTTGTACATCTTCATCAATTACTTGCAATTCATTATCAGCCATCTGTTCTCCATCACCATATTTTTGCCCATTATGTTCGTTGCTTCTGCTTCATTATCTTGACCATATTGGCTGTCTGTCTCTTGTTCATTTTTTAAGACTCCTTTATTGAAGAGCGTCCTCCCCATGTTTTAGACTATCCTCTTCAAAATCAATAGATTTCCGTTTCACTGGAATGTTACTCGTCTCTGTTAATGCCGCAATGTCAAAGGTGCCTTCTCTGATTTTCATCATCAAGAACCTTTCCTTTATACAGGGGTGATTTTCTTTTTTTTTCACCGCTGCACGGCAGTCAGCGTCACAGCCAACTTCAGCCTTCGCACACACACACACTTTTGACACTTAGATTTACTTTCGGGTCAAACACACTGAA
>DF359183.1:130493-148400 GCA_000787875.1 Solanum virginianum | reverse complement strand
TTTTTAACACATAATGCAATTTTTTTTAAAATCGAAATAAATATAATAAGTTTATATAATATATATTACATATATAATTCACTTTTAATGCATAGTAGAGTACTACAGTTGCTGTAGATGATAAATATTTTCTAAATGTGGTATACCTAGATAATAAATAAAAAAATATATTTAAAAATAGTAAATATTTTATATAAAAAAAATTCAAAAAGGTAATTATCCCTACTAATATCTATGGACTATAGCTTTTATTAGAAAACTAAACCAAATCAAGTCATTGGTCGGATTTTTTCTCTTAGATTGACTCAATTTGTAATTTAATTTAATTTTCAATTTAGTTTTCACGGGTAATGCTGGTCAGGACTTTGAAGCTTGAGGAGTAATTGTTTACATTCAACTTTGAACAATTAGTGAACAATCAACCTTAATATTCCCTCTGTTTCATATTAAGTTAATTGTTAGGAAATTTTTGATGTTTCAAAATAAGTGAATCATTCACTTTTCAAGGGATGTGTTGAATTTTTTTTTCCAATTTTACCCTACATTAATTAAGTTTCTAAGGTTAAGTTTTGTATGAGAAATAAATAATTTATTAAATGAGTGTGTGGAGTTTGTAAAGGGTAAAAATGAAAAAACATGATTAAATTTTATCTTTATTTTTTTTCTTAATATATATAAAATGATCAAATAATTCATTTAATATGAAATAGAGGGAGTAATTCTTATGCTAATAAAGTTATGTCCTTTTTTTGGTTTAAATATGATCTAAGCAACGCCATTTATTGCCTGCCTCTACCTCTACCGTGGCCAATTCTTAACTTAATAGGTGTTCACTCTTTTAGTATACCTATATGAATGCCAAAATATGATAAAATTAATGAGAATAAGACAGTTTTTAAGTCACTGAAAAAACTACACTTAATACCATTTTTAAATGTTGATGTATATATATTTCATCATTAAAATAAAATATTAAGTATATATAATAATGAATTTAAACAACATTAGAAGAAAAAGACTTTCAATGTAATCGCTAAGACTCCGTGACTTTTTATATTTTCAAAATGATAAATATCGTTAAAAATGTCTTACGCATTAAAAGTTTTGCTGAAAGCTAAAAATAAAGTTATCCTAATGAATGAGATCCAGGAAATAGAAAAAGTGAAACAGATAAACTAAAAAATAATCAGCAAAAGGTTAGCATTGGAAAAAAAGAGAGAGAAAAAGAACCAGGTGTTATATAGTATGAAGGGGTCAATAGTATTCATAATTTGATTTGGATCAATTTTTTTATTAAAATTAAAATTAAATTAATTTAGTTTATTTTTAAGATCAAATCAAATAAAAAATATTAATTAACTTGGTTTTTGTTGATTTATAACTAGCTAATGATAATTGATAATAGTTGGGGTATACATGCACTGAGTTAGTTCGAATTTTTTAAATATCAAATCAAATTATTTCTGTCGAATTTTTAAATATATAAATCAAATCAAATCAATATAACTTGATTTTTTTTCGATTTTTTTGGATTTTTGGACCTTTTTTTTAATATTCTCATTTTGTTCGAATTTTTTGATAAAGTATTTATAAAAAATATATGATTAACTTACGATTCAAATATTTCTTTAGTCTACCAAATTACAAATATCTAGGATGTTTTTCCAAGAAAAATAAAATATGATATTAGTGAAGACACAAATATTTAACAAAAATAATAATGAGATTGAATAAAATAAATATTATAAATAAATAAGTCATAATGAAGATGATAATAATTTTAAAGTACTAAATCATGCTAAAATAAGTCATAATAAAATATTATAACTTTAAAGTATTAAATCATGCTAAACTAAGTGTAATAAGTACTTATCAATTACATGGGTAAATATTAAAGAAAATTAAACTTAGATTATGTATTTTAATTATTTAAATTAGTGTAAAACTAAAGAGCAAATATTCATTATTATTGTCATTCTTAGTGTTATATTAATTTTTTTTGCTAGTATTAGTATTGATTTAATTTTTGATTTCAGCTTTAGAGTTATTAATATGGAACCTTACCTAAATATACTATATTTAAAAATTATTTATCATTTATAGCTATATGACTTAATCTTAATACATTTATAATTCACTTTAAATGTAGACACTCACTCTCATAAATGACTTTCAGTAAACACACGAGTATCGATTATATGCTTACCCTTATTTTCGCCACCTTAACTCTCAAATGACCTTTTTAGGATCACATTAGGACTTTTGAGGCTTGTAGCGTAGGCTCGGGCTCGGGCTCGGGTAAGGCATATTTAGGATTAAAGTGACTAATAGGCCTCTCCAAGACACTTACTTTGACTCAGTCATTTGCATTACAATCTCCAACTCTTATTGCCCCTATTTTCCAAATTTCTTTAGCACATGAAGTGATTTCCGTGCTCATTCACTCGTTTTCATTCTTTTCCTTTCTTTTCATTAGCTTTCCTCACGGTCACAACCTGCGTTCGTTTCTCCTCTTATCACTTGATTCTTTTCCACACTCATTTTTCTGTTTTCCCTACAATAGCTACCCTCAACTTAAGCCTCTGGCTTGGGTCAAGATTCACAATATCTTTCTTAAAGGACCAGGGCCAGTATAAGCTACCCTCAACTTAGGCTTTTGACCTAGGGGCGGAGGCTCACAATGTCTTTGAAGAGACCAGGGTCAAAATAAAGATCAGTAGATAGATTGGGGAAGTGAATTTGGGTGATTAAAAAGAAAAAGTCTACTCAGGCTCAACTTTTGGTTCAAGAGGGACAATTTCATTTGGTTGGTCAATTTTAGGCTAAGTGACTAGTCAACAAAAATGGCCTACCTAAGATCACATCCTAATCCAGTCAATCAATTATTTCAGTGGTTCTATTGTAGAACTCATTTCCTAATCANNNGACTAAGTGACTAGTCAACAAAAATGGCCTAAGATCACATCCTAATCTAGTCATTCAATTATTTCGGTGGCACTAACTAGACAAGTTCTATCTCGCAAATGCGTTGACTGAATTATAAAAACAAGCTCACACACACATGGCACATCTTTTACACTAGCTGGCACTAACCAACATAGTCATGCTTCATTAGTCAGAATGCCAACCATACATACACCATGCTTACTAGAAATCTTGCAAGTTAGTCAGGATGGGATGCAAACATATATAACCTTTTTGCAACATTGTTACTTTGGGGCATTTTCGCAACATGGGTTACCTTAGACTTCTATGAACACTTGTATCTACACAAACATCACAACCTAAACATGTCAGTTCTACTAGATAATACACTTGAGAGAAAAGAAACATGGCAAGAAAAACTCTCAAGTGGCAGGATGCCTCACCCCCTCCAAAAAGACAGTGTAGTGTCCTCACTACATCACAATTAGAGTAAAAGAACAGAAAAGGGATAGAACATACATAGGACACCCTAGGCGTTAGTTGTGCTGACGGAACCAAACCCTCTGGTAGGGTCCCTGTCATCATAGGTCGCACCCGTTCCAAAAGTACTCTCGGAGGCTCCTATCCTTGCCGCATCTATTGCTCGCCGCTCTCTTTCCTTCTGTTCGACGGTAGCTCGATGCTGGGTTCTCATGGACTTGTGCATCTGCCTCTCCTCTTCTTTCTACGGGTCAGGTGGAGGGCTGCGTCGATGGCTATGACGCTTACCCTTGTCCTTCCTTTTGGGGTCTTTTGGGGGTGGCATAGGTGTAACAGATGGGGCGGGTAGAACATCTCATGTCTCATCTAAAATAGGTGCTACTGGAGCATTGAAAAGGCTTATCCAAGATTTCGAAGGCGGGGCTGGCGTGGTGCACTTGTACTGCAAAATGAGCTGTGCAATTTAAGGTTTCATGTCATTTACTGTCTGAACAATATTCTTCATTTCTTCCTCGGACATGCTCCCGAACATGTCGTGAAAATATCCATCCAGAGTGTTGACATGATTTTGCAAAATGTTGATTTGTCCTAAAAGCTCAGCCCGAAGTTGTTCCATAGATTGTTGTACATGAGAATAAACCATGTGCGACATCCTTTCAATGATCTGATCAACAATAGCCCGTGTCTGTCGCTGGTCTTCCTCCACTCTCACAAGGAACTCATAAGGCAAATTCGCATACCCTTGCTGCATTGGAGGTACCGCACTACCGCCCTCGGGCTGCTTAGAAGCCTTGCTTGACTATGGGACGGTGGTGGATCCCTCAAATAATAAAGGTTGTTGTAGGGCTGCTCTGGAAAAGTTTGTCGGGCCCTCCCAGCATTCAAATTCTAACCCACATTAGAGGATTTTGGACGTGTTTGATTAGTGCAATGTTTACAATGCCCTTTAGAGCCATCTTTTTATCCAGATAATGTGTAGTGGGGACATAACCTTCTTGCAAAGGGCACGAATCAAACATGGGAAGGGCATGCCGGCTCGGTCAGATAAGGTCAGGTCCCGTATCTCAATAGCTATAATACGACCCACATTTATCCCGAACTTGTCCATCAAACACGCTACTAAGGAGGCATGGGAAGGTTGGAGTATATTGTCATTGCCTGTGGCTGCAACCTTTTTGTCACCACCGCCCACCAAAACTTTGCAACAAAATTCAGAGAAGCCTTGGCAATAGGAACCTTAGGGTTTGTGACCCAAGGCACAACAATCCCCTGAATGGCGATCTGTTCTATAATCTATGTCGTAAGTTCAGCTCGAGATGATGAATCAGATATCCGCACCTCATCCGTGATCCCCAGGTGTCTAGCCATGAATAGTCCATCTAGAGGAGCCCTGTAATTTGGCCCAAATAGGAATCTATTGATGGTGGCCTCTGAAATATCCAACTTTGTATCACTAACAATCATATGTGCCCGCGGGGACCTACCAACGACGACCTGCTTCTTCACTTTTTTTAGACTGGTTGCCCTCTACGGAGTTCAATGACTCATAATATAGTTGGAATAAAACTCCTTAACGATGGCGCTCCTATAGTAACCCGGTGCTTGTGCCATCCAACCAAACTTATACGATTCAAACACATCTCTAATCTCTGAGATATTGTCAAGTTGGTCCGTGAGGACTCAAACCTCCGAGATGACCGACGCCATTGGAAATCCCCCGAAGTCCTTAGTTAGCCCGTGAGTGTAAATATCTTTGGCTCCTGATACTGTCTAATGGCCCCGTAGAAATACAATAAGCCACAAGGCGGTTTTGGGATCTGTCGTTCTGGAGACTGCAAAATGTATAGCCTCATCATCGCTATCTCGGGGTTCCATCTCATCAGCCTGTGCCTCAGTGTCATGCCCGCCGGCCTCCAGAGTGTGCACTTCCTCTTCTTGCTCCGGGGCATCCTCATCCTCCTCAACTCCCGTATGATGAACCTCCTCCTTAGATTGGGGGACTCTCTTTCGGCCCACTGCACGAGCCCTTGTAATGCGAGGGGAGTAAGGGGAGACATTGACCGTAAAACGGACCTCAAACCCACCTGAGGAGTCATTACCTAAGTTACTCCCAACTTGATGGCTAGATGACACAATTGGGGAGTTGTGGAAACGTGACCCAGGCTCATCTCTATTACTAAGTATGATTAGCATTCGAGGGGACCCATAGCACCTGCAAGTATCACACATGAATACAACCCGTTAGAAATTTTAGAACCAGCGGGTTGACGTACTAACGGGTACTCAGACTTCTCCTATGCCATAAAAGTGACAATAACCCTTAAGAGTGGCGTCACCCGGTCTATCATAGGGCCATTACCCTTAAGGACATGTAGAAATTAAAGTCACAATCCACCTAGGAAAAAATATTTCAAGTGGTATGGGTTCAAGGAGCCCCTACACGGGCTGTGTGGCCTGACACGATTTATGATAGGGCCCGTGGTGGGGTTGTGAACCACATGGAGTTGAGGGCTGCTCATATGAGCCACTACACGGTCCGTGTGATAAGTCGTGGGAGGCCCTATTATCCCTTTTCACCCAAGGCACACACCAACATATTTTTATACACTTCTATGCTCAGATCCATCACACACATGTATGAGGGGCACGGGTACACTATTATTTATAATAAGCTCTTTAAAATCACAAGATACCATGACCACCTCTTCAAGCATACAACAATGGTGGTTTTCACCACCAAATGCAAACCCCACATAAGTTTCATGCAAGATACCACTTTAAAGAAAGAAAGAACTATTTTTAAAAAAAAAAAAAAAGTCTAGACATGCTTACTAAAAACAACACTAGGAGATGAAGAATGTGCATACTTACTAGATGTAAAACAATGGAGGTGAAGTCTTGCTAGAAAAAGTAGAAACCACCCTAAGATAAAGCTATGAATATTGAAGTGGATTCACGAATAGTCACAAAGAAGATTGAAAACTTTGGGAGGGTTTTGAGAGAGGAGGCATGAGATAGAGAGGAAGGGTCGTGAGATAGAGAGAGAGAGAGTAGAAAAGTGAAGAGTGAGTTATTGGGACAAAGTGGCGGGTTTTTAAATCCCCTTGGTCAACCGAGTTGACCATCTCTCTCCTCCGTACGAACAGCCTCACGGCCCATGTCACGTGGCACGGTCCATTTGGACAGCCCGTCCTACCATACTTGCAAGAATTAAGCACTTACTTGGTTCCTTGTTGGTTAACGGCACCTCCACGGTCGGCCTCATGGGTTGACCATTGAGCATATTTTTGCATTAACTCACCTGGGCCATGCGCGCGATGTTAGACGGCTGCTCTGATGAACCGTCGGACCTGTAACAATCTGTGTATGAGGGCCGTGTGTCAACACTTGGGTAATGTTTGGCTCGAACTCAAATCGGTCATATGCGACAGCTTTACACGGGCGATTTCACAATCTGTCCCATGTTGTACTGCCCGTGTGGGCAGACGTGGAGCTCTCCTTGAGCAAATTTTGGCCATTACGGCCTCAAGTCATTCCTCCCACCATGCGTGCACTCATGAACTCCAAAATAGAACCTATACCTACCTGAAAACAAAACAAATCAAAGACAAACACTGCATGGCATATACTTGACTACTCGGACTTCGTTAAGATACATGACCTCAATCACTGAGGCTTCCTCTACAACACCCAAGTATTGCTTCATTCTCTGCCTATTCACTTTGAATCGATACCAGGTTTCTGCTTCTAACTCAATTGAACCATGGAGGAGTACTTGTATGATCATATTCGGGCCAGACCACCTAGAATTAAGCTTACCTGGGAAAAGTCTCAATTTAGAGTTGTATAATAGCACCTTATCACAAACACTAAAACTCCATTGGGCAATATGCTTATCGTCTTGGATCTAACATCCTCTCCTTGTAGAGTGTTGCACTCTCATACTCTTGGAGGTGAAACTCATCCAACTCATTGAGCTAGTCAAGTCTCAAGTTAGCAGCTTCATCCCAATTCATGTTGAGCTTCTTCAAAGCCCAGAGTGCTTTGTGCTACAACTCCACAGGTAGATAACAAGCTTTACCAAACACCAACTGATATAGGGACATATCAATAAGGGTCTTGTAAGCCGTCCTGTAAACCCAAAGTGCATTATCGAGCTTCCTTGCCCAATTAGCTCTGGTAGTATTCACAGACTTGGTCAGGATCTCCTTGATTTCTCTGTTTGAAACTTCAACCTATCCACTTGTTTGCGGGTGGTAGGGGTGGCCACATTGTGCTATCGAACTCCATACTTAGCTAGCATTGCACGAAAGACCTTGTTACAGAAGTGAGAACCCCCATCACTAATGATAGTTTTGGCTGTCCCAAACCTGGAGAAGATGTTCCGCCTCAGAAATTGGAACACACTTATGCTTTTATTGTTCAGCAATACAACCGCCTCCACCCACTTAGAGATATAGTCCACTGCTACAAGGATGTACTTCATGCCATAGGAGTCACAAATGGGCCCATGAAGTCGATACCCCGGACGTCAAATATTTCTACTTTAAGAATAGGGGTCATGGGCAGCTCTTGGCGCCTAGATATGTTGCCCTGTCGCTGACACTAATCACCCCTAACACCAAGTCATGGTCGTCTTTGTAGATGGTGGGCCAATAATAGCCACATTGTAGAATCTTCTTCGTTGTCCTGGCACCACCATGATGACTCCCCCCATTGAGGATGAATGACATGCCTCCACGATACTCAACATCTCCGCTTCTGGAATGCACCATCTGATGACCCCATTAGCACATGTTCGGAACAAGTATGGGTCATCTCAAAAATACCTGCACACATAATGAAGAAATATTTTTTTCTATTGAGGGTTAAGTCCCTCAGGCGTAGTGTCACTCACCAGAAAGTTAGCAAAATCAGCAAACCAAGGAATAAAGTCAACAGAAGCTACTAATACCTGCTTATCGGGAAAAGAATCATTGATGTTTAACTAGTCCTGCGCTCTTGACTCATCCTCCAACTGGACAAGTGGTCTGCTACCTGATTCTCAGATCCTTTTCGGTCTAGGACCTTAAAGTCAAACTCTTGTAGCAGAAGAAGCCATCTAATTAGCCTCGGATTCGCATCTTTCCTTGCAATGAGGTATCTCAAGGTTGCATGGTTGGTGTGCTATCACTTTTTTGCCCAATAAGTAGGCCCTGAACTTATCAAATGTATACACCACAACCAACAATTCCTGCTCAGTCACTGTATAATTCCTTTGAGCATCATTGAGGGTCTTGCTAGCGTAATAGATAGGATGGAAAACCTTGTTGCGCTTCTTCCTGAGCATAATACCCATAACAACTCTACTCACGTCACACATAATATCAAAAAAGGCATCCCAGTCAGATGTAACTACCCCAAGTGCCGAGATCAACTTTCAGAGTCTCAAATGCATACCGACAACTGTCATTGAATTGAAACTTAACATCTTTCTCTAAGAGCTTGCACAATGGGTGTTCAATCTTAGAGAAATCTTTAATAAAGTGATGGTAGAAGCCTACAAGTCCGAGATAACTCCAGACCCCCTTTACAGATATAGGTGGTGGCAATTTCTCAATCACCTTGATCTTTTCCTTATCCACCTCTACGCCCTTATCAAAAATCTTATGGCCAAGAACTATACCTTTCTTGAACATGAAATGAAAATTTTCCCAATTTAACACCAAATTAGCCTCCTCACAATGTTGTACTGCCTTGCTAAGATTCAACAGACAATCGTCAAAGAAATCACCCACTATAAAGAAGTCATCTATAAATACCTTGAGGGTGTCTTCAACTATGTCGGAGAAGATCGAAATCATACATCGCTAAAAGGTGGATGGGGCATTGCATAACCCAAAAGGCATTCTTCTGAAGGAAAAAGTGCTATATGGGCAAATGAAAGTGGTCTTCTCCTAATCTTCCAGGGCTATAGATATTTGATTATAGCCCAAGTATCCGTCCAAGAAGTAGTACCACCCTCGACCTGCCAACCGATCTAACATCTGGTCCATAAAGGGCATAGGGAAGTGGTCCTTCAAAGTCCATTTATTCAGCTTCTGGTATTTCATACACACCTGCCATCTAGTGACAAGCTATAAAGGGACGAGCTCATTTTTATCATTGGCTACCACGGTCATGCCCCCTTTCTTAGGGACACATTGGACTGAACTAACCCACCGACTGTTGGAGATGGGGTATATCACCCCAGCATCTAGCCACTTGATGATCTCTTTTTTCACTATCTCTTGCATGGGTGGATTCAACTTGCGCTGGTGTTTTATGCTAGGTGCGTAGTTATCCTCCAACTTGATCTTGTGCGTGCATATCCTTGGAGGAATCCCTATAATATCTGTAATGGTCCAACTGATAGCTCTTTTGAACTTTTAAAGGACCCTCAACAATGCCTTCGCCTGGTCTTCCTGAAGATCTACAGCTACAATCACAAGGAGAGTGTTATTAGTTTCCAAAAATGCGTATCTTAAGTATTGGGGCAGCTTCTTGAGCTCCACAGTTGGAGGCTCCTCTATAGAAGGTTTGGTTGGCAGTGTAAGTCTGTTCTAGAGGTCCAGGTCTAACTTTCTAGGGACAAATGGTTTGGTTCCCCTTTCTTGCAAAGCATTCACAGTATCATGGTACCCATTGACACCATCCTCTAGGATGTTCATCAACACCGCTGCTAGAGTGTCCACACTCATTCTTTCTTCAAGTAGAATTTCAAAAAGATAGTCATTATGCACATCTATGATAGGCATTACAGCCACCTCTTTGGGTCTTATCATCACCACACACATACTGAACTTTACCTCTTCAGTGTTCAATCTAAAGGTGAGCTCCCCTCACTCCACATCTACCAATGCCTTGCCAATAGCCAAAAATGGTCTCCCAAGGATGATGGAAACCTCAAAATCCACCTGATAGTCTAGAATGATAAAATTCGCAGGGAAGATAAACCTGCCCATACGGACCAGCACATCACACAAAATCCCTACGGGCCGCTTCATCGATCTATCTGCCATGAGTAGCCACATTGTAGTAGGTGTGGGGGCTCTTAAGCTCAACTGCTTTTAAACTGCCAGTGGCATCAAGTTGATGCTGGCACCCAAATCACAGAGAGCCTTCACAAAGTCATAAGCTCCAATGGTACACAGGATAGTGAAAGCTCCTGGATATTCCTTCTTTTCAATAAAATATCTTGTAGCAATGGTGCTACAGTGATGAAAGTTATTTACCAGCTCGATCATGGATGTCCTCTTCTTAGTCACTAAGTCTTTTATGAGCTTAGCATAGCCTGGCATCTGCTCAAGTACCTCCACTAAAGGGATGTTCACTGATATCTCCTTCAACATAGATAAGAATTTTTGGAACTTGCCATCTTCAACCTTCTTCTGCAACCTCTGTGGGAATAATGGTGGTGGCTTTGGAATGGCTGGTAGAGGCTAAGTGGCTGGTTTGTCTAACTCTTGCGTTTCTTTAGCAACCTCAGGCTCTGTTGGTGCCTCATCAATCTCTTTACTCACATCATCAACATGCGCCTTCACGGGGTCAGGTACCTTACCATCAACTTTATCACTACCTGTATTACTGGCTATAACAGGGTCAAAAAGTACCTTACTGCTCCTCATGATTCCAGCCATGCAGTGACCATCATTCTTAGAGTTCTGAATAGTGTCACTAGGAAGTGACTCCGCTTTTCTCTGATGTAATGAGGCAGAGAATTGCCTCATCTACTGCTCTAGTTGCTTGATCGAGGTGGGATGTGAGTTGACTAGCTGCCATACATTGAACATTTCTCCTTTCATGTCTCGTACCCCTGCCTTACTGGACTCAACCTTGTCAAAAACATTTGCCATCATCTTTTTCAATTTTGAGTTTCCACCATCATCATTCTAATGCTCATGGTTCCTATAGCTATCTCGATTTTGCCAATTTCCTTGATATTTCTCATGAAAATAGTTTCGACCTTGATTACCAGTGTTAAATGGCCGGTAAACCCCTGGATGTCCAAGAAATTTACCCCCTCAACGTAATTATAGCATTGATAATCATACATAGGCATTGTATCCACAACTTTCACTTTTTCTAGGCTTCCATTTAGTGATCACTTCGTCAGCAAGTCCAATTCGGTCCGCATATAGGCCATGTCTTGATCCCGTTCCTCCTCCTTCTTGTGTTGTTCTGAAATCATCTTGAAGGTGAATCCAGAGTAGTCTCCATCTCTGGTGTACCATGCTCTGTTATTGTTGGCTACCTAATCCAAGATCACTACTATGTCTGGAAATGTTCTAGAGATGTATGATCCTCCACAAGCAGCATCAATAATAGGCTTCATCACAAAGTTGCAAGACCTATAGAAGATTGCTTTCAAGTGCTCATCTGTGAGGTAGTGATTGGGGCACTGCTTAAGCTTCTGCCTGAATCTCTCCTAAGTTTCATATAATGCTTCATTCGGCAGCTGCTTGTGAGACCCAATGTCATTATGATTTTTAGCTGTCTCGATGCAGGGAAGAATCTCTCCAAGAAAGCTTCTTTTAACTCTCTCCAATTGCAGATAGAATCATATGGAAGCTCATTCAGCCACTTTGTCACCTCACCAGTAAGAGACAACGAAAATAAGCATAATCGAAGTGTTTGCTGAGTGATCCCTGGGATGTCGGTCGATTGACATGTTACCAAGAAGTTCATGACATGCTAATTTGCGTCCTCAGTTGTTGCTCCACTAAACAACCTTTTCAACTGTAGCATCTACAACATAGTACTAATGATGGTGAACTTGACACCTACAGGTAATGGGGGAAACACTATTGCTCCAGTGGTCCCAACAGCCTCATCATCATCATTCACTGCTTAGGGCTGCTGAGGCCCTTGGGGTCTTACATTGGGTAGTGAAACCTATCTAAGTGGAGCCCCATAGCACCTCATTACCAACAGGTTCATCTTTACCCAGACCGTCATTTCCCCCACCTGTAGGATTCACAACCAACTCTCTCTGTCTAGCTATTTTGCATTCTTGGGCATTCATTTTGCGGATTGATTTAGTGAGCTTAGGGAACAAGTGCTTCACCCTTGCTTTGGGTGTTTGACATGCAACACTGGCTCCCTACCAAGAACAAAAACAAGAAATAAAGTAAAATAAGGGACTAGTATTACACACTGAAAGTAGCAACTTATAGACTATTACTTTGCCATATTCCCCGACAACGGCGCCAAAATTTAATAAGCCCAAATTTACACTCCAAAAGGAATAATAAAGTTATCGTTGATCAAATATAAAAATCAACCAGAATTGAGGTCGATCCCATAGAAAATGCGTGAGAATAAATCTATTAGCACCCTTTACAGATGTAATATCTATTCCCAAAATAAAAATACATAAAGTAAATATGGGGTTTTGGTTTTTGAAAACTAAATCACTAAAGTAAAGTAACAAGCAAGTACAAAGACTATTGGATTTCAACCGATTAATGCGAAGCTAGGGTTGTGTTCCCCATGACATCTAATGCGATAGCCAAATCTATGTGGTAAACTCATTGATGATCATGTATACATGATCTAACAAGTTATGTAACACCTAATTCACCTTTCGGTCTCAAGTACTTAGACTAGGTTAAAAACCTTGAATTTCTATCATAGAACTCTTTTCCTAATCATTATATCCTTTTCGGGCATGTAATGAATACATGCTTACCCTAATGCATTGACTCATTAAGGATGAAGTTGAAGTGAAGAATATTACGATGTATAGGCTAATTAATCTCGAGAATTACTCCATGTTCGTCTATCTTATTGACTTGTCATGGTTTCCACAACCCTAGTTGCGGGTTTAGCCTAGCATATTTATGAAAGATAGCCCACAACAATATAAAGAAGTCATAACAAAGAACTTACTATTGAAGAATTTGTGAATCCATGGATTACAATCTCAAATAAGATAATTGGAATCCAAGAGTTCAATGCAATTGAAAGAAAAATAGTTCTTCTTGTGTTCTCTATCTCCAGTGATGGACCATTTACCAATCCGTGTGGTGACACTTGTCTTCAGAATCTCATCCTCTCTTCACCCTCGCTTGCACGACCAATGTGAGGGTCAATTGTCCATGAGACGGACCGTCTTCCTTGCCTATGCATATTTGTTGCTTCTATCAACACCACAACCTATGTCACGGACCGTGGTTGGTCACACAGCCCGTGATAGGCCCTCGTCTCTTGTCACTTGCACGATTTTCACTATTTTTGACGTTATCAGCCATATTCACGTCACTTTAACGACACTTGATACAAGTTGTGTCAATCCCCACGTTCGTGTAGTGTACTGTGGGGGCATGCATTAGATAATTTTCCTTCAGCTCCTTGCCATGCCGTCTTAAGCCAAGCTCATTGCGCCAAGTGTAAGACCAAGGTGGGCCTCATGACTCGTGGACTGTCATACGAGCGTGAAGGTCCCCGTGATTATTCACTTGGTTTTATTTCCTCCTCAGTTGCCTGGGCTACTTCCACATACCCTCCTACGGTAAGTCTAACATCATACGAGCTGTGGAGGGCTCAATATACCTGCACTTTATCTTCTTTGCATTCATTTCACTATCATTCATCCATTTCTCTATGCCTTAATCACTTTTCCTAAAAAATAACAAAAACACACATCAAAATAACAACTTTGCTTGAAAACATGCAAAATCCCTTCGTTTAAAGCATTACAAGGGTCGTATTTCTATGACTCATCACTTAGGACACTCACCCAGGGCCTCACCTCAATCAACAATTCAAATATGTGAAATTAGAGGTTCAAGTTCAAAATCGACTTCTCCAACAACAATAAGATGAAAGAGAACAAGAATTTCTACGTAGGAGCAAGAATTCCTATGTAGGGAACAAAAGTATCTACAAAGAGAGCATGAATTTCGTTAAAGGGAGTACGAGAGTAATTGAACTTTAGCCTTTATGACATATGAAAAGACAAATCACTACTCTCTAGCAAATATTGATACCTGATCGAGTCTTTTTAGTCGAGCCTTTCTTGATGCTTCATAGGCACTATGTTCGAGAAGAGGTGGAGAAAGTAAAAAATAGAGCAGGACCTTCCTCCTATAGTTATCTTTGTCCACTATGTGGGATTGATCTTCATTGTATATCCCTTGTATGGGATTGGTTTTCATTATATTTGCATTTTCCCTTTTCTAAAAAAATGTATTCCCCTATTATTTCGCTTCATAATGTCTTTTTATTTATTAATAGAATTTTCTTTTCTGAGGGGCAATGAAATGTTTCAAATGGCATGATATATCCTTGGAATAAAAGGGTCGCATATTTGTTCGGACGTGCAATAAATATTTATGTAATTATGTTATTTTATTTGGAGAAACTAACCCATTTCTTTTCAAATTTTTAAAACCTGTAAGCATAAATATCAGTCACTATAAAAGTCTAACTAGACTCACTGTAAGTCTTGAGTTTCTGAACAAAGTCTAAGTTCAAACAACTCTTAAAATCCTACTATTCCATCTCAGGAAAGGTTGAACTTGCCATCAAGACGAACATGGATAGAGTATAGAGTTGAGGAGATTAAAGAGACACTGATGAGGAGATTCCATCGAGTTGCTCAGAAAATCCTCAAACAACAATAACATATCCAGTAGAATCCCACAAGTGGCATTTGGGGAGGGTAGAATGTACGCAGACCTTTACCACTACTTCATAGAAGTAGAAAGGCTATTTCCTAGAAACCCTCATCTTAAAAATCAATAAGTAGAATAAATAAGATATGACAAAAAGGAAAGGAAAGGAAAGGAAAAGGAATGAAAAGAATGACTAATAATGAAAAGCATATGACAACATGCAAATATGATAAAATTAACACATATATGATAAATAGTGACAATACATGATATAAAACATGACTACTCATGCTTCCCTACTATACCACAAAGTTAGACAACCACCTAAGCCTACCAACCAATTAGCCTACAACTCTAATTCGCGACCTCAACTTCTTTTTATCTAAGGTTGTGTCCTCGGTGAGATCAAGTTTCATCATATCTTGTCTGATCACCTCTACCCAATACTTCTTCGGTCTATATCTACCCCTTCGTGTAGCTCCCAAAACCAACCTCTCGTACCTCCTAACAAGAGCATCAGTACTCCTTCTCTACACATGTCCAAACCATCCCAGTCTCGCTTCCCTCATCTTATCAGCATAGGGGCCACCTCTAGCTTCTCCCGAATGGTCTCATTCCTAATCCAATCACTCCTGGTGTGACCATACATCCATCTCAACATCCTCATTTTTGCGATATGCATCTTCTGATGTGCATTTTTAATTAGCTAAAACTCCACCCCATATAACAAATAGGGTCCAACCACCATTCTATAAAAGTTACCTTTGAGTTTAGCTGGTATCTTCTTGTCACACAATACTCCAGAGGCAAGCCGTCATTTAGTCCATGCTGTCCAAATATGATATGTGACATCATCATCGATATCGGTACTACTCTGGATGATAGACCGTAGAAACTTAAAGTTTTCCCTCTTGGAGATAGGTTAAGTGGCAAACCTCACATCAATGTCTGCTTCATCCCTTGCAACATTGGATTTACACTCCAAGTACTCTGTTTCAGAAAATCCTCAAAGTGAAGAGTAAAACTAAAGAAGTTGACGAAGCCATAAAAGTCGTGTTGGCCAAAGCTACTGAGGTGAACAGAGATTGAAGTTGCTAAAGAAAAAAAAGATAAGTTGGACAGGACGAACCAATTACTTCAAGAGTATTCATCCGCTCTCGACCCAGCCCTAGAGATTGTGCTTGTCAAGACCACTGAAGTGGATAAGGAACTTGAGGTTACTAAAGAAAAAAATAGCTAGGTTCAATGGGATGTCCAGTCCTGCATAGAAGGAATAGAGTTTCAAGATTGAGAATTTTGAAGTTGAGAACAAAGAAAAGGACTAGAAAGTTTGAAGAAAAATCCGAGAAGAAGTATGATCATGTCCCTAGAAGTTTTCTTATTTTTCAATTTTCTTGTATCAAAGTATGAATAAGGAGTATTATGCTTATATCAATCGAACTACGTAAGTGCTGATTTCTCCTTCGTGAGATACATAAAAAGTCTTTCAAGACCCAACCCGTATCATTAAAAAGCTTATTTTAGGAATCAAAAGTTTCATAACGAATATCGAAGAGATACATCGGGGAGAAGACCTTGACTCAATGCAAGTCAATCTTCCTGATACACTAAAATCCAAATCAAATAGACAATTTTTTGTCTATTTAAGTCATGTTCTTGTATTTGTGAGCTAGTTTATCTTTGGGTAAAACAATAATATTGTTGTATGTGTGTTATCTTGCATTATCTAATTATTTGAAGGAACTAACATTTTTGCCTTTTGAGCCATTTTCCTTCACAGGTAATTAGAATTGATATGTGTTGATTAAACTAGTCGGACATCCATATTTCACACGATCTAAAGCTCTCAAAGATCCCTTCCCCAACCGAGATCTACTAGAAGGAAAAGCAAAAATGGTTGAGAACAATGACAATATTGGTCTAACTAAGATTACCATCATGGACAGGGGTGTACATGGTGCGGGTTGGTGCGATTTTTTTAAAAACCAAACCAAACCATTTATGTCGGGTTTTTAAATATATAAACCAAACCAAACCAAATCATTCGGGTTTTTTAATTTCGGGTTTTGTCGGGTTGGTTCGGTTTGCGGTTTGGTTCGGGTTTTGTTCACAAGCCATCCTGTAGCTCCATGTTTCTTCATCTTCTCAGCCAGCATGCTGCATATTTTGTTGGATGAAGCATGATAAATGCTGCACCGAAACATGCTGAAAATGTTGTTGTAGGCTCATTAATACCATCCTCAGTTCCTGCCACCTGTGAAACATCAAAGCAATAATCTTTACATCCTATCTTGAAAGTTTAAATGTAATCTGTGAGGCATCAGATTTCATAAGCATATACCAAAGCGGTGTATCCACTGATAAAGTGGTACATTAGGACATATATCTGAGCAGGTGCAAGTCATGCAACTCTTAAGCAGCCTCACGATATGCCACAACTTTCTCCAGATCAATCAATCTAGCATTATATCTAAGGAAGTGCAAGCCATGTACAACTCTAATCCCAGAATAGCAATCACCAAAGTCAAGGACGAGAGTATCATGCACTAGGAGAGAACAAAAAGGGGGGACAAAGACCTTTACTATAAAAGGAGATTGCAGTAACAAAAAAACAGAGAATAGAAAGGAAAAATGTTGCAACAGATATACCTTGCGGTCATTAGCTGGATCGGAATATCCATCTTGGAAAAAGTATGCCAGAATTAGATTTCCAATAAATGCTCCAATATCAAAACCCATTGGCCTATAGAAAGAAAATTCTGGGTCAATTACTTGGGTTGAATCGTGAGTGACCATCAAAGAACCAGTATGGAGATCGCCATGTATAAGAGCTTGGGCTCTCTCACAAAACCTGCAAAATATTATA
>DF359183.1:114003-130482 GCA_000787875.1 Solanum virginianum | reverse complement strand
AACCTGCAAAGTATTACTAGCAAGAAGGAGGGAGAGAGAGAGAGAGAGAGAGAGAGAGAGAGAGAGAGAGAGAGAGAGAGAGAGAAGGAGATGAAGACCACCTGTTTGATGACAATCTAAGCAGAGGGGGAAACAACAATATAGACAAAGTTGAGATTTTCATCACCCACTTCCTTGATATCAAGTTTATCGAACTGATTGCCCAAAATTGAAACCAAAGGAGGAGTCGATTTTATGTACTCCACCAGTGACTTCTCCTCCAATGGCCTGGACCCATCAAATGCCATCTTCGCTAAGGTAAAAGGGATGTAAAAGGGATGAAGACATGTAAAGGAGATCACAAACTACATCAATGAATTATGAAAGGAAGAGCATTGCTTACCAAATAATTCAGGAAGGGATGATTTGCACACTGGACCATTCAAACTGATACAATAGTTGTCCCAATCAAATTTGCTGTAGTAATCCAAAAGACAGAAAACAGAAAAACAGAGAAGTCTACTAACTTAGTAAAAGCCTACTAACTTACAGCATCACTAACTTAACCACCAGAAATTAGAAGAAATGCAATCAAGAAACTAAATATCACCTATTCAATTAGAAGAAAAATTGAAAGGCTATCTAAAACCACCAGAAATTAGAAGAAATACAACAGAACACAAGGCAGTCCAATGAAACACAAACAGATGATGGGTTCATCCGACTCACAAAGAAGAGGACCAGAAAACCAATGAACGACACAACCAAGAAGGTTGTCGACTAGGTCAACAACAATGGCGAGTGTTTCATCCGATTTACAAAGAAGAGGACCAGAAAACCAATGAATGACACAACCAAGAAGATTGTCGACGAGGTCAACAACAATGGCGAGTGTTTTACACCTCGAAAGGTCAAATCGATTGAAACCAAAACAGTGATAACTCATATTGAAGCATATTACAGCAATCGAAAGAGAATGAGTACAAGAAAAACATCACAAATTGGGTAAAATTAGAATAAAAAGAAGCAAAATTTACATATTTTTACACAATAAAGAAACTAAAATAGAACTTATCGAAAACATACCCCGATGAATGATTGTTCAGCAAGGTGAAAATTTGCAGAACAGAGAAACTTTGAAAGATTTTGTGCGGCGCCGCTAGGGTTTTAGTTTCAACTTTCAAGCTTGGTGAATGACTGAATGGTGAATTGGTGATTAATTGATTATTCAGGTGGAGGAGTTTATTAAAAATTCTTTGCAGTCCACAAAGATGTAAGTATTGTATATTTGGTCTCTAAACTTTTGGGTGTGTGTGTGTATATAATATATATGTGTGTGTCTATATGTATATAAATGTGTATATATATGTATATATGTGTGTATATAAATATGTATAAATGTGTATATAAATGTGTATATGTGTGTATATAATGTCGGGTTGGTTTGGTTCGGGTTGATTTTTTTTAAATCAAAACCAAACCAAATCAAATATAGTCAGATTTTTTTCGTCAACACCAAACCAAACCATTAGTCGGGTTTTTTTGTCGGATTGGTTCGGTTTGCAGTTTGGTTCGGGTTTTGGTTTGATTTTGTTCACCCCTAGTTAAAACTACATTCCAACAATCACTAATTTAGAATTATAACCAAGAATTCATAACTTTAACACCCATTTCTTCTACATGCTTATCACAAACCTTCTGAGGTAAGCATATGATAAACGAGTCCACCAAATTATTCTTCGACTCAATCTTCAAAACTCTCACATCACTCTTTTGAGCTATATCATGAATCAAGAGATATTTTCTCTCAATGTGATTACTTTTTTAATGGCTTCGTGGTGCTTTTCAGTTAGCAACTGCACACTGTTATCACAATAAAGTGTGGTGCTTCAATCGAAGAAATCACTCCAAGCTCTATTCACAAGTTTTCAAGATAAACAGTCTCCTTAGTTGCCTCAAAGGCAACTGCATATTCTAACTTTTATGGTGGAATTAACAAAATATGATTGTTTGATGCTTCTCTAAATTATGTTTCCACTACTCTGAGTAAATACATATCCTAATGTAGATTTTCTTAAATTTCTGTCCAACTGAAAATCCAAATATGTATATCGAATAGGTATCAAATTGTCATGATGGAGTTCCTAACCCTTTTCATATACTTGATTATAAGCTTAACTGTCGTTTGATGTTTTTACACAAGATTACATTGAAATCTATTAACCATGCCTACAATACTGGAATTATAAATAATTATAGTGTTGTTACATACTTGATGTGTGGCATTGTCATACATTCATCTCATATTGCACATGTGTATCGACCCTACGATGATCGTGATTCCACCTTATATGTGGCTTGCAATGCCTTGGGAGATTTTAGTACATGACCTGCGATGCCCTCGATCACTCGAGAGTGAGACAGTCCTTCCCCAGGACAACTTTTAGTACACATCTAAGCTGAGATCCCTTTCCTGTTATAGCTCTTGAATATTTCATGGCTTACCATAATATTAGCAACTATGCTTCTACCTTCAATTAATGTTGATTGATCTTTCCCCACTAAGCCAAAAATTACCTTCTTTATCCTCATGGTAATGACTTTGGATATGAGTTTTGGTATTTTTGGAAGATTAAGTTCTTAAAAAAGTGAGTTTTGTATCATTTTGAGTTTTGAGTGTCGGATGGAAAATCTGTGATGGGCGGTGTGTACAGGGCTTAGGTACATATTCACCGTGGTATATTGATCTGCGATCGATCCCATTAGCTCCAGAATATCGAATCTAATGTAGGAGAAGTTACAAAATTGAAATTGTAGTTAAAATGGAGATTTTGGATCAAAAATTGCATTTTCAGATATTTCCAGAGTCAAAGTTTTACTTTGGTCAACATTCGAAGTTCAAAAGCTTGAATCAAAATTTTGACAGTTTTAGTAATTTCAGATGGTGAAACTAACGCTAGAAATGATTTACTTGTAATTTTTGGAGTTTCAAGGGTTGTTTTGATATTTTAAATTTTAAACTGATTTATTGAGTTTATTAGTAACTCAAGGAGACCTTGGAATGGAATTCTAATACTTCCATTGAGTCCGAATATATTGCCATTTTAGGTATGGATTCATGTCGGCTTTGTGTAATTTGGTTTATGAATGAACCCCGAGGGTCCGTTTCGAGTTGAGAGATTTAGCTATGGCCTATGATACCTTAAGATATTTTAGTACATGACATGCGATACCCTCGGGTTTTATGTTGTATCTTTAGCTTGATAGATATGTACACTGGCCCTGCGATAGTTGTTATTGCATGTACATGGCTTGCGACCACCTCGAGTTCTATCTGGTAGTTTTAGCTTGATAGATGTGTACACTGGCCCTGCGATGGTCGTGATTGCATGTACATGGCCAGCGACTCCCTTGGGTTCTATTTGATAGCTTTGCCTCGATAGATATGTATATCGGTCCTGTAATGGTCGTGATTCCACCTCATACATGGCTTGCAATGCATTGCGTTCATACATTATATTTGCATTGCATTATTAATAACACTCATTATCTTTAATTATTCTTATACATATGTATGTATATATGTTGTGCACTAACTATTTTAATGTAGGTGATAGGGACTCTTAGTTATTACATGCTTATCAAATTTCTCCTACCCAGTTGGTTAAACCTACTAGGCACATTTCAGTGTACTCACCTCTACTTTGTTTCCTCCCTACAGATCGAGCACAGGGACTCCATCACGGTAGTTAATTTATTCTACCGGTGTTTCTTATTACTATCCCAGATTTCAGCGATGAAGCTCAGACTCCAAGTCGTCATTGATCTATTGAGACTTCTTTCATTGTTATCCTTATCAGACTTTGTAGTTGACATTATGAGACAACGTTGTAATTAATCATTCGTACTACTTTTAGATGCTCTTGTACTTATGATTTCAGATTTTGAGATTTAATTTAAGTATTCTATTATTTTTGCTTTAGTTTTATTTTCTTTAGTCGCGATATGATTTTGGGTCGTGATAATTTGTGAGGTTTAGCAACAGAAGAAGAGGATCATGTAATACTACTGATTTTGTACCATTTTGAGTTTTGAGTGTCGAATGGAAAATTTGTCGATCCCATTAGCTCTAGAACGTCAAATCTAATCTAGGAGAAGTTACAAAACTAACTATAGTTAAAACGGAGATTTTGGACCAAAAGTAGTATTTTCAGTTGTTTCCACAGTTAAAGTTTTACTTTGGTCAACACTAGAAGTTCGGAAGCTCGAATCAAAATTCTGACAGTTTCAGTAATTTTGGATGGTGAAACTAACGCTAGAAATAGTTCATTGTAATTTTTGGAGTTTCAAGGGCCGTTTTGGTATTTTGAGTTTTAAACAAGTTTTATTGAGTTTATTAGTAACTTATCGAGGAGACCTCATAATCAAATTCTTATACTTTTGTTGAGTCCAAATTGTCATTCCAGGTATGGATTCATGTCTGTGTTATGTAATTTGGTTTATGAATAGACCCCACGGGTCCATTCAGAGTTGAGAGATTTAGCTATGGCCTGCAACGCCTTGAGAGATTTTAGTACATGGTCAACGACCCCCTCAGGTTTTATCTTGTAGCTTTAGCTTGATATAAGTGTACATTGGCCCTGCGATAGTCGTGATTGCACATACATAGCCTGCGGCACCCTCGGGTGTAACATCTCATGAAATTATTGGAATACTCCTAAAATGAAATCATGCGCACAACACGTCTTGTAAAGCTCTAATTAGAAATTCGAGATCGGATTTTTGATCAGCGCAAAAAATCAAGTGAGAAGATAGTCTTGACTCGATTTAAGAGCAACCGGAGTGAAAAATAATTTTCGCTAATTAAGGTCAAGACAATGTTTGTCCGCGCCCCTAGCGCTACGCGGAGGGGGCACAGAGTGACACTTTAGTTTTTTTTAAAGAATTTTGACGAGAATTGAATTTTACGGACCAATGTACCATTTTAAAACTTTTTCTTTTAAATTTTGGGAAGGGTATTTTGGTCATTCCCAACCCATTTTTAAGTCTTAAAACATGTTTTAAAAGTCATCTATTAGCAATTGAGGGTCCAAAAATCCATTATTTTTCTAAGTTTCTACGTGAGGATTTTTGAGAGAAAAAGAACAGAGAATGGCAAATTCTAAATTCGGGTATAATTTCTTAAAGGAAACTTGAAAATTCTTCATCCTAGGTATGTAAAGGCTACCTAGAACATGGAATTGTTCTTCCATGTGCCCTAATACATGTAGTAGGATGATATTTAATAGTTGAGGAGTCTTGAATTGTAATTCTTGAAAATTATCTTGAAATCTATCTTTAATTTCTACGCATTATCTTAAATTGATGATCATCCTACTTGTATCTATTGTTTATATGTATTATTGCGTGATTGTATACCTAATTCGCATGATTCACATGTTGAATACTTTAAGAATGAATGTAGGGGTAATTATCAAGAGCCTTGCTTGTCTGAATGTGTTGATTATTAGAGCCTGAGTCCTGAGAGGAGGATATTGATGACTGAAATTGATGGAATTAGTGTTCTTAGAGCTTAAATGAGGCTGAACCTTTGCTTTGAGAAAAAGAAACTTTTCTTTGAGTTGATAGAATGTCAGATGAGATGATGTCCCTACCTGAGAGAGAGGGGGGTTTAGTTGTATAACCTGCCTGATGTTGATAGACGTATGACCATATCGAGTCCTAGGAGAAGTATTAGCACCGAAATGGGTAAGAGTGAGTCCCACTCGTACTCATTAACTACATTGCTAGTATAGGAGAGGATTGGACCGTGAAAGCAAATGTTTCCTTTGTCCCGCAAAGGACTTGACAAACTTCTTTGGGATCCCCGACATACTCATCTTTTACCCCGGCAAGGTACTGGGCGAATGTGGCAATGATATCTCTTCGTTGTATCATCACTGGCTCATAGGTAGTAATTGATGGTTATAGAAACTCTTAGATAAGTTCATGATGATAGTACTCTGATGTTGATATGATAGTTTGATCTTTTGATGGGTAGTGATAGGATAGAGCCTGTTCCTTACTCTAAGTTGAGGATGAGTGATTGATGAGCTATTGTGATTGTATAATGTTTACTTTAGCTTGTTTTACATATAGTAAATTCCATGTACTAATGCCCCTTTGGCGTTGCATCATTTTATGATACAGATTCTGTAGATAGAGAACATCAGCAGCCTAATCGTTGAGGTTCACAGATTTCCAAATAGAGACTTGGTAAGTCCTCCCTTGCTTTGGAGACATATTTATCATTCATTTATCTTGAGTTATTTTCTTTGATTGTGGTGGCTATGCTTGTCATGATACCATCTTAGACAATAGTTATAGAGGCTTCATAGACGTAGATTGATAATGGCTGATGTCGAGATCCTTTCCCCTCTTTCTTTCTTAATATATAGATTGTTTTCTTTCGAAATTCTTAGCTTATGTTTTGATAGTGATGATGATAGTCATGTAGCTCACTAATAGATAGTTATTTCTCTATTATATTCCATTGAAAAAACTGATTGGTCGAAGGCGATGAGATTAGGTGGCCGCTTGGGGGCTTGCAATGATCTTCGAGTGCTAGTTACGCTTATATCCTGGGGCATGACGAACTTGGTATCAGAGCACGGAGTTAAAAGTGTCCTGGGGAGTCTATGAAGTTGTGTCTAGTAGAGTCTTGTTTATAGGTATGTTGTGCACCACACTTCATAATCAAGAGGCTATAGGACATTAGGAAGTGTTACCCTTCTTCTATGATCTGGATTCGTGTGATAGAGTTTGACTTTATGAAAATCTCACTTAACTCGTGCTTTATACGTTTACAGAAAATGCCGCTAAATAGAACAGCCGCTCAAAGGGTTGCCGCAGCCTTGGCTGCTGAGAACGCCTAACCTAAGGCCCCAGTTCAGACCGAGGCTAGAAGATGGGACTACTGAGATTCCACAGGCGCCCCCTACTCAGCCCTAGCCAGCTTCCACTACCGAGGCAGAGTTTAAGGGAGCCATCACTATGCTGACCTAATTGGTGGCCTCCCGGGGTAATAACCAAGGTCCTCAAGCCCCTAATTCTAGCTCACAGGAGCCCTCAGCTACCACTAGACTTAGAGATATCGTGAGGATGAACCCACCAGTGTGTACGGGGTCGAAAGTAGAAGAGAACCCATAAAATTTCATTAATGAGATGTATAAGGTTCTGACGCTGATGCATGTGGATGAGATTGAGAGAGTTGAGCTTGCCTCCTACCAGCTGAAGGATGTTGCTAATGTGTTGTACAATCAGTGGGAGGAGTGTAGAGGTGAGAGCGTGGGGAGCCTGCCGCATGGAAGGAGTTTGAGACCACCTTCCTTGACCACTTCTTTTCTCAAGAGTTGAGGGAGGTGAAGGTGGGTGAGTTTGTGAATCTGAAGCAGGGAGGGATGATTGTGAATGAGTACGGTCTTAAGCTTATTAAGCTATCTAGGTATACTCTAGAGATGGTGCAAGATATGAGGGCGAGGATGAGAAAGTTTGTGCCTGGTCTGGGTAGATATGTGCAGAAAGAACGTAAGGCAGCTTTGTTGATTTCGGGCATGGACATCTCTATAATTATGGTGTATGCCCAGTAGACATAGGAGGACAAGAAGAAAGATAGAGAAGAGTAGATGAATAGAAAGGCGAAGTCAACAGGACATAAGCTTAGCCCACAGAGACAGAATAAGGGTGACAAGTCCTACTTTTAGAGGTGAGCATCCCATCCTGCACCGTCTGTAGTAAGTACACCCGTGCAGCCAAACAGGTATGATCAGAAATCTCATAATTATCAGAATTTCAGGGCTCTGGGGAATGTAAAAGAAGTTTCCAAGAGTTGAAGACCAGATTGACTACAATATCAGTTTTGACTTTGCCCGAAGGACGGGAGACTTCGTGATATACTGTGATTTCTCATGAGTCAGACTGGGTTATGTGTTGATGTAGAGAGGGAAGGTGATAGCTTATGCTTCCAGACAACTTAAGATCTATAAGAAGAATTATCTGACTCATGATCTCGAGTTGGCAGCGGTGGTATTCACACTTAAGATTTGGTATCACTATTTACATAGGGTGTATGTGGACGTGTTCACTGACCACAAGAGCTTACAATATGTGTTCAGTTAAAAGGAGCTCAAGCTGCAGCAGAGGAGATGGTTGGAGTTACTCAAAGATTATGATATGAACATTCTTTACCACCAGGTAAGGCTAATATTGTTGCTGATTCTCTTAGCAGGATATCTATGGGTAGCACTGTCCATGTGGAGGAAGGGAAGAGAGAACTAGCTAAGAAAGTTCATAGATTAGCTCGATTGGGAGTACACCTTGAGGAAAACAATGAAGGGGGGTCAATGTTCAAAATGGATATGCTTCATCGATAGTGCCAGAAGTGAAGGAGAAGCAAGACCAAGACCCTGTCTTATTCTAATTGAAAGAAGCGATTCACAAGCAGAAGGTGATGGTTTTCTCCAAAGCGGGAGATGGGGTGTTTAGATACTAGGGCAGACTGTGTGTGCCCGATGTTGATGGTGTTCAAGGCAGGATCATGGCTGAAGCTCATAGCTCCTGATATTCTATTCACCCTGGTTCTACTAAGATGCACCACGACTTGAGGGAAGTCTATTTGGTGGAATGGGATGAAGAAGGACATTGCTAAATTTGTATCTAACTATCCCAATTGCCAATAAGTTAAGGTTAAACATCAGAAACCATGTGGACTGGCCCAGAACTTTGAAATTCCTGAATGGAAGTGAGAGACGATCAACATGGCTTTCATCACTGGTTTACAAAGATCCCAAAAGTAGCATTATTCAATATGGGTGATTGTTGATAGGATGATGAAATCAGCCTACTTCTTGGCCATTAAGACAACTTATACAGCTGAGGAGTATGCTTGACTATAGATTCGTGAGATTTTGAGGCTGTATGGGGTTCCCTGGTCTATCATCTCGGACAGAGGAACTCAATTCACCTCTAAATTTTGGAGGTTTTTTTTTTAGAAAGAATTGGGTACGAAAATACTTCTGAGCATAGATTTTCACCCTCAAATTGATGGACAAGCAGAGTGTACTATCTAGACTTTAAAGGATATGTTGAGAGCTTGCATCATTGAATTCAAGGGTAATTGGGATGACCATCTGCCATTGATTGTATTTGCGTACAATAATAACAACCATACCAGCATTTAGATGGCCCCTTATGAGGCATTATACATGAGGAGATGTAGATTACCAATTGGTTGGTTTGAGGTTAGTAAAGCTAAATTGATTGGACCTGACCTTGTCTACCAGTCCATGGAGAAGGTGAAAGTCATGAAAGAGAGGTTTAAGATAACACGGAGTCGTCAAAAGTCTTACAAGGACATAAGAAGAAGAGACTTAGAGTTCGAGGTGGATGATTGGGGGTACTTAAAGGTATCACCCATGAAGGGTATCATGAGGTTTAGTAAGAAAGAAAAGTTGAGTCCACATTATATCGGACCGTACCAGATTATGAGGAGGATTGGGGAGGTCGCTTATGAGCTAGACTTTCCTTCCGAGCTATATGGAGTTCACCTGGTATTCCATGTGTCAATGTTAAAGAAGTGTTTGGGAGATCTTGCCTTAGCAATTCCTGTTGAGAGTACGGGAGTGAAAGATAGTTTATCTTACGAAGAAATTCTAGTCTAATACCTTGATCGACAAGTTAGGAAGCTGAGGAACAAAGAGATAGCCTCCATCAAAGTCCTATAGAGAAATCAATTTATTGATGAAGCTACGTGGTAAGCGAAGGAATCAATGAAACTCAAATACCCGCACCTATTCGTGCCAAATGATGACGATGTTGAAGGTAATGTCCTTATCCTTAATGTTATTGAACTACCTTCCTTGAGTTGATATGCTAACTCCATTCTTGAGTCTAAGGTAGAAATGTAGACAGTGATGGATAGTTGGAAGAATGTTATTGAACTACCTTCCTTGAGTTGATATGCTAACTCCATTCTTGAGTCTAAGGTAGAAATGTAGACAGTGATGGATAGTTGGAAGTTCGAGAGTTCCCGAGTGAGGAATGAGATGAGTTTTGAGGTTATTCGTGCTTCTATTCGACCTTTACTCATCATTCGAGGACAAATGATCTGAAGGGGGAGCTAGATGATGTAACATCTTGTGAAATTATCAAAATGCCCCTAAAATGAAATTATGCGCACAATGTGTCTTCCAAAGCTCCGATTAAAAATTTGAGACCAAATTTGTGATCAGCACGAAAAATCAAGTGAGCAAATGGTTTGATTCGATTTAAGAGCAACTCGAGTGAAAAATAATTTTCACTAATTAATGTGGGATAGTGTCTGTCAGTGCCCTAAGCACGACACAGAGAGGGAATGGATTGACACTTTAGTTTTTTTAAAGAATTTTGACGGGAATTGAATTTTACGGAATATCGCAAAAATACACTGGTCCGAAGCCCTGGCGAGTCGCGGAAAAACTTTTTTCTTTTAAATTTTGGGAAGGGAATTTTAGTCATTCCCAACCCATTTTTAAGTCTTAAAATGTGTTTTAAAGGTTGTTTATTAGCAATTGAGGGTCAAAAAATCCATTATTTTTCTAAGTTTCTACATGAGGGTTTTTGAGAGAAGAAGAACAGAGAGTGGAGGGTTCTAAACTTGGGTGCAATTTCTTGAAGGAAACTTGAAAATTCTTCATCCCAGGTATGTAAAGGCTACCAAGAACATGGAATTGTTCTTCCATGTACCCCAATACATGTAGTAGGATGATAGTTGATAGCTGATAGTTGAGAAGTCTTAAGTTGTAATTCTTGAAAATTATCTTGAAATCTATCTTTAATTTCTATGCATTATCTTAATTTGATGATCATCTTACTTGTATTTACTGTTTACATGTATCATTGTATTATTGTATACTTAATTCGCATGATTCTCGTGCTGAATACTTCAAGAATGAATGTAGGGGTAATTTTCTAGAGCGTTGATTGTCTGAATGTGTTGATTGTTGGAGTTTAAGTCCTGAGAGGAGGGTATTGATGACTGAAATTGATGGAATTAGTGTTCTTAGAGCTTAAATGAGGTTGAACCTTAGCTTTGGGAGGAAGAACCTATTCCTTGAGTTGTTAGAATGTCAGATGAGATGATGTCCTTGCCTTGTGGGGGGGTTGGTTGTATATCCAGCCTGATGTTGATAGACTTATGAGCATATCGAGTCCTGAGAGGAGTATTAGCATCAAATTGGGTAAGAGTGAGTCTCACTCATACTCATTATCTATGTGGCCAGCATAGAAGAGGATTGGACCGTAAAAGCGGATGTTTTTTTTGTCCCGCAAAGGACTTGACAGTCTTCTTTGGGATCCCTGATAGACTCGTCCTTTACCCTCGTAAGGTACTGGGTGGATATGGCAACTACATCTCTTCATTGTATCATCACTGGCTCATAGGTGGTGATTGTTGATTATAGAAACTCCTAGATAGATTTCATGATGATAATACTCTGATGTTGATGTGATAGTGTGATGTGTTGACGGATGGTGATGGGATAGAGCCCATTCCTTACTCTAAGTTGAGGATGAGTGATTGATGAGCTATTGTGATTGTATAATTTTTACTTTAGCCCGTTTTACATACAGTACATTTCGCATACTATGCCTCTTTGGCGTTGCATCATTTTATAATGCAGATTCTGTAGACAGAGGACTTCAGTTGCCTAATCGTTGAGGTTCACAGATTTCCAAATAGAGATTTGGTGAGTCCTCCTTTGCTTTTGGAAGAAATATTTATCATTCATTTATCTTGAGTTATTTTCTTTGATTGTGGTAGCCATGGCCTATCGTGGTACCATCTTTGACAGCAGTTATAGAGGCTTCATAGACGTAGATTGATGATGGCTGAGGTCGGGGTCCTTTCCCCTCTTTCTTTCTTAATATGGAGATTGTTTTCTTTCGAAATTCTTAGCTTATGTTTTGATAGTGATGGTGATAGTCATGTAGCTCACTAATAGATAGTTATTTCTCTGTTATTTTCCACTGAATGAACTGATTGGATGAAGGCGATGAGACTAGGGGGTCCGCTTGGGGGCTAGTAATGGTTGTCCAGTGTCAGTTACGCCTAGGGTACCCTCCCGGGGCGTGACATCAGGTTCTATCTAGTAGCTTTAGCTTGATAGATGTGTACATCGGCCCTGCGATGGTCGTGATTTCACCTCACACGTGGCCTACGATGCCATTGCATTCATACATTCCATTTGCATTGCATCATTAATAACACTTGTTATCTTTAATTGTTCTTATACATATGTGTGTATATATATTGTGCACTAACCCCTTTAATGTAGGTGATAGGGAATTTTAGTTATTACATGCTTATCCGATTTCTCCTACCTAGTCGGTTGAACTTGCTAGGTACATTCCAGTGTACTCACCTCTACTTTGTTTCCTCCATGCAGATCGAGCATAGGAACTCCCTCACAGTAGTTGATTTATTCTAGCGGGATTTCTTATTAATTACTATCCCAGATTTTAGCGATGAGGCTCAGACTCCAAGTCGTTGTTGATCTATTGAGACTTCTTTCATTGTTATCCTTATCAGACTTTGTATTTAACATTATCAGACAGTGTTGTAATTAATCATTCGTATTACTTTTAAATACTCTTGTACTCATGATTCCAGGTTGTGAGATAAAAGTTAAGTGTTGTGTTGTTTTTGCTTCAGTTTTATTTTCTTTAGTTGCGATCTGGTTTTGGGTCGATAATTTGTGAAGTTTAGCAACAGAAGAAGAGGATCATGTAATACTACTGATTGATGTCAAGGAAAAATGCATTTTTGTCACTCGATTAGTGCAACTGTCAACTGATGCAGATGCAACATATATATAAGTTTTTTGTCAAGTACAAAAGTGTAAAAAAAAAAAAATAAAAACATTTAATATTGTCACCAAGAATTCTTCAATGGCTTCTCCAACAATGCTGAAAGGTACATTTCATTTAGCTCAGGACCTCTGTCGAGCTTTCTTCCCACTATCCACTTCACCTTGTTGAAACCAATACTATCGATAAGTGGTGCATACTCTTTCTCTAATTGCTCACCAACACAGAAGAAATGGTCTAGCCAAAACAGCCCACCAGGCCTTAATACTCTATAAATATCGAAAAACAAGAAGTGAATAAGTGTAGAAGGTACCCAATTACTCAACACATGCATTGAGTGTACAATATCCAATGTGTTGTCGAAAAAGGGAAGTCTTTGTGAGATGCTAATATACAAAGGTATCACCCCTCTTGAAGCTATAAAATTATTAAACGGACCGTTAAGATTCATTGAAGTTGTTACAATTGTTATGTTCCTTTCTCTCATTCTTACAGCAAATGTAGCCACACCACCTCCAATATCGAGCCCAATTCTAATCGTTCCAGCCTTTGTTACTGCTAACACTTCATCAATAGAGAAGTCGAGACCAGCACCTTTTTTTGCTGTCCAACGACTTCTTTCTCTGCCATTAAGATCAAAACAATCTTTGCAATCATCAAATCCTCTCTGAGTCTTCACACGGTTGATCAGACAATCGTATGTTTTGCAAGTATATGCAGTCCATACAACAGAAGAATCTGATGGCGTTTTCCATAGACTCTCGGGAATAGGATAAGGCTCAACATAATCTTGTGGAGCAGCTGGATGACATCTACGTCGAGGAAGTGGCTCACAACCTTTAAGAAGCAACTTTTGCGCTAAAAGTTCATCATCAGGGCAAGAACCATTGACATTATAGGACATGTAACGATGAAGTAAATCTCTAAACAGAGTACATGGATGTCCAATCGGAGGCATGATTTTATCAGAATCGAAGTTTTTGTTGAATCCACGTGGGAGTTTTTGTGGAGATGTGAAAGCGCGGAACTCAGATGGGAGATTTTGATCAGTTTGTGTGTTATCGGATTCGTGAATAGCTTCATATTTAGGTGTTGGCTTAGACAAAACAGGCGAAGGAGTATTTGTTTGTTGGTTTAGTGTACAAGAGGAGTTAAAAGATGTAGAAATGAAAAATGTTAAGAGATTTGAGGATACAAGAAGGAAAGTAAAGAACAAGTAAGAAGAAAAAACTTTGGGATTTTGAGTGGAATCCATTGAGGTTTCTGTGTCTGACCAATTTTGAATTCTCTATATGCTAATATGTTTATAAATGGAGTGACAGTGTCGATAAAAATTCATATAGACAACACTTACAGTAATGCATAGTTTGATTAGTACTATATTAAAATGGTTTTAGATTCTTGAATAGCTTCATATTTAATGTAGAATTGTGTTATAATATTGGGTGCTCTGTCAATATCTTTGTATAGATATTATTACTCGTTCCCATCACATTTTATATGGTACCCTTTAACTTGGAATGGTTTTTCACAAAAAAGGAAGACTTTTAAAACTTGTGATTTAAAATAATTTGTAAATATTTAAAATAAAGTGACATTCATCTTTGGAAGGAAATGATGTCATATAAAATGGGACAGATGGAGCAGGAGTACTATTTTTCAATATTAGAATATACTTTCATCCCATGTGACACCCTTTGACGTTGCACGATGTTTAAGAAAAAATGAAGACTTTTAAAATTTGTAGTCGAAAATTATTCTTAGATATTTGTATAGCTGAGAATCATTTCATTAAGAGTAAAATATATATTTTAAAGGTAAATTATTTTCAATTAGAGTAAGATGATATTCTTTGTGGGACAGATAAAAAAAGAAAAGGTACCACATAAAATAAGACAGAGAGAGCAATATTCTCATAAAATACAATGGCTGCTTGAGCACTAGTGATCTAAAGGTAGGTCTGCCACGGATTACAAACTTTAATAAGCATAATTATTAATCCAATCACCAAGAACAAGGTTTTGTATGTTTATTTATTTAGGATTTCTTATATTTGAAGTAAGAGTCAAATTAATTGGCAACTAGCAAGTTCTGAATTAGAATATAGACTTTCAAACGCGTTTGAGTAATTCCAATGTTTCCAAATGCAGGTTTTCTTGTACACACTCTTTAAAAAAACATAAATTATGAGGGTTTTTAAAATCATTTTGCCCTTATTTATGTCTACTGGTACAACTTGTTTTAATTAAATATTTACTCTATTTATGTGTTAGTCTTCAAAAATAATTACTAATAAGAGTAAAATAGAAAAAAAAATAATTAATTTTATCTTGAACTTCTACAATAACAAATAATTTTAAATAACTAATTATAAAAATCATGAAGGAATCGTAACAGAAGCACTTTGGTTATTTTCAATCTCACTTTGAAGGCGTTTTTAGCTGCATATTTTATGGAATGATTCACATGATATCAAGTTGAATCTGGTAAATCAAAAAGTTCTTGGAAGTTGAATTGATAATTAATTAGTCCCTTTTTAAAACGATATCTTTATATTGAAGTTGAGTGCAATGCTTTAAAACACGAGGGATACTTGGACATTTTAGTTACTTTAATCTAGAGGTGGCAAATGCTTGGATTGAATCATATTTGAATGAATTGAATGTGGATTGAGTCAAAATGAATTGGATTACAACTCATTCTTATAAAATATAATTAAATATGAATTTAGTCAAATATGGTTTGAATAAAATGATTCTAAGCAACTTTAATCTCCAAAAGTCAAAAATAGATTATTAATGTTTAACCCTTATCACCTCAACCTCACTTTTGAATAATTATTTTTTTTAAAATTATTTTTCATAGAAATTTTTTTTATTTTTTCTACTGTCTACCCTATTCCCCTATCCCCCAGCTACTACCAATTGTTATTTTAAATAATTAAAATAACTTTTTTTAAAAAAATAAATTTTTACCCCCAACCCCCACTGGACCCTCTACCCCTAAATTATTTTTAAAGAAAAAAAATTCAAAGAAAAAGTTAAACTTTCTACCACCCTACCATCCCCTACTCCCTAACCCCCACCCCCACTCCCATATTTTTTTTAAAGAAAAATTTTTAAAAAGTTTAAATCTTTTCACCACCCCACCCACCACTTTCACCCTACCACCACCCCCACTAGACCCCCTACCCCAACCCTAAATTTTTTCTAAAAAAAAGTTTTTAAAAAAATAAAAAGAAATAAAATTTTTCACCTCCCCCCACCCAATTCCACCCTAACCCATTCTTACATAGACCTATGTTTTAAACCTTATTCTTATATGTGGAAAGTGTATTAGAAGTGGATTAGGGTCATAAGAGACCTCTAGTACTTAGTCGAGTTTAAACCTTTCCTATCGATTGACTTTCTCACATTAGATTATACAATGGTCAACTTTAAATGACCATAACTTTCACTAAACAAAATTAGGTGGCCTATGACCTACCAAATGAAAGGTTTTTGAATTGGTTTTCCAATGCCACCAATTTCACCTCATTTGAAGTTCGAAGTAAAAGGTTATGACCATTTTACTATGGACTATCAGTGCAAAGGGAAACAACGAACTGACTTAGAGGTC
>DF359183.1:77330-93205 GCA_000787875.1 Solanum virginianum | reverse complement strand
CGGACGATGGACCAGGGGTGTTTAGCACACCTTTTTTGCTCCTGGTAAGTGGACCATGAGAACAAGGAGTAGAGGACTGAGGTGATGACTGTGAGGGGGTGGAACGGCAAAGGATACTATGGCGGACTTGAGCCAAGAGAATGTCATCTTGAGAATAACCAAGCTCGAGTGCAGACTGTGTCACCGTCGAATAAGGGGTGACAGGAGGAAATGGGGAACCATACAGAGGTGACACGACCCAAACTGGGGTGTATTAGTGGAGGAAAATGAGGTTCATCAATAAGACATCGACCGAATGGTGTGGGACCAGGAATAGGCAGGTTAACAACCATCCGATAGGGTTTGGATAGAGAAGGACGTGGTTGACAGTAGGGCAGGTCTGGGGACGATGAGGGGGAAAATGAGGGGGTTCAGTTGTAGTGGATGGTGGCGGGGATGATGGCAGAGACTGATTGTGGATGGAGGGTGACGAGTGTAGTTCCTCCTGTGAGAAATCCTGATGGTGAGGGGGCAGTGGCATTAGAGTTGGTATCAGAGTAGTCAACGAGAGACGTTATTTGGGAGTTTTTTATAGAAGGGTTTTCCAAGGTTGAAAATGAGGGTTTGTAGGTAAAGTTGAGCACACGGGTGATATATGATAGTTGTCTTTGGAAGTTGGAGGAAGCGCTGGGATGGGACTGAAAGGATGTGTACTGACACTGCAGCCGGCGCAACTCTTAGAATCTTGAGAAATGGTGATCATTGCCCTTTTTGAAGTAGTAACCCTTCCAACCAAGTAGAGAACCATATAAAGGGAACCAAGTGTAGAAGAGGCTACAGATAACCTTTTGTAAGATATGTATTCATTCAAATTATGAAAGCTATGTAGCAAGTGCATACCTGATAAATCAGCATATAAGGATTAGTTCCCCCTGACTCAAGCCTTACTCCAACAATAGACACTAATGGTAATATCAGCAGTTCCCAGCTTATGTGTCTACCAGCACTTTTCTTGGAAGGAAGCTTGCCAATTTGTTCATGTTAGAATAGATTTACAGTGCTTAAAGTATAATTTAAGAGTCAGTAAAGGGAGAAGTTAAAAATCCCTAATTAACCCTAGATGGAGATGATTTAGCTCATATTGCTCCTTGCTTAGGGCTTTGGTGAATATATCAACAACCTTGTCCTCGGTTTTACAGAAAACTATTTCAATGAGTCCTTTGTCCATATTATCCCTTAAGAAGTGATGCCTCATATCAATATGTTTGGTACGCTTATGCTGAACTGGGTTCTTCGCTATATTCACAACACTCATGTTCTCACACATGATGGAAATGCATTCAACTTCGATCCCAAAGTCTGCAAGCAGCTGTTTGATCCATAGGAGTTGAGCACAGCAGAAGGCCGTAGCAACATATTCAACTTCAGTTATTGATAGGGCAACTGAGTTTTGTTTCTTGGTAGCCCATGAGACCAAATAGGATTCCAGGAAGTATGCCATTCCTAAGGTGCTCTTCCTATCTATAGAATAGCCTACACAATCAGTATTAGAAAAACCAACAAGATTAAAGGAGGACCTAGGAGGATACCAGAAAACCAGGTCCAGGGAACTTTTTAGGTAGCATAGAATCTGTTTGACAACTTTGAGATAGGATTCCTTGGGCTTTGCCTGAAACCTTGCACACATCCCCACACTAAAGAAGATATTTGGTTTACTAGCAGTTAAGTATAGAAGTGATCCGATCATGCCTCTGTACTTGGTGTCATCCACCGCCACACCTACATCATCCTTATCAAGCCTTGGGATGGTGGCCATGGGAGTATCACTTGCTTTGGCATCCTGCATCCCAAACTTAGTGATAAGCTCCTTGATGTATTTCTGCTGATGAATGCATGTTCCAGTCTATCCCTGATGTATCTGGAATCCTAAGAAGAAATTAAGTTATCCTATTATACTCATCTTGAACTCGCTCCCCATGAGTTTTGCAAATTCTTCCCCTAGGGATGCTTTTGTTCCCCTAAAGATGATGTCATCGACATAGACTTGAACAATGAGTAGATGTGAACCCCTTTTCTTCAAGAATAGTGTCTTATCAATTGTTTCTCTTGAGTACCCATGATTCAGCACAAAGTTAGATAGCCGGTCATACCAAGCTCTGGGAGCCTGTTTCAGTCCATAGATAGCTTTGTCAAGTTTGTACACATGGTTAGGATGCTCATAGCTTTCAAAGCTAGGGAGTTGTTTGACGTACACTTTTCCTGTAGATAGCCATTGAGAAAAATGATTTTAACGTCTATTTGATATAGGTTGAATTCCAAGTGTGCTGCAAAAGCTATGAGCATTCAAATGGCTTCAATACGAGCAATAGGGGCAAAGGTCTCATCATAGTCGATAACCTCCTCTTGATTGTACCCTTGTACCACTAGTTTGGCCTTATTCCTAGTGACCATTCCTTGTTCATCCAGCTTGTTCTGGAAAACTCATTTCGTTCCAATGATAGTTCGATGTTCAGGAGGGGGAACCAGGTGTCACACCTTGCTGCACACAATCTGTAGATGTTCTTCCTGCATAGCAGTTATCCACTCTTCATCAAGCAATGCTTCTTTAATAGTTTTTGGTTCAACAAGGGACACATATGCAGAGAAGGCACATATGTTTTTGATCTGGTGGACATTCCTGAGTTGAGAGGGGTCAGCAGATTGTCAAGAGGATAGGAGCTCTTGTGTTTCCAATTGTTTCCTACATCTTTAGGCACAGAACTGGTTCTGGTGGTATTAGAGGGACCATTTTCAACTAGGTGAGGCTTTCTACGTATCTGGTTCTTTTATTGTACACTTTCTAAGCTTTGCTGTGAGAAGAGTGCCCAATGAAGATTCCCTCATCACTTTTGGCATCAAACTTACCTAGAGCCTCCTTTCCATTATTGTGTATATAGCAGACACAGCCAAAGGAACGAAGATGTGCTAGGTTTTGTTTTCTGCCTTTAAGTAATTCATAGGGGGTCTTGTTCAAGATGGGTTTGATCATGCATTTGTTAATGGGGTAACAGGAGGTGTTCACAGCCTCAGCACAAAAACTTTGTGGAAGATCACTAGCTATCAGCATGGTTCTAGCCATATCTTCCAAGGTTCTGTTCTTTCTTTCCATAACCCTATTTTGCTAAGGAGTTCTTAGGGCTGAGAAGTTGTGAGTCACCCCATTTTTAGCACAGAATGTGAGAAACTTGGAGTTCTCAAATTCTGTACCATGGTCTGTTCTTAATCTCTTCATATGGCAATTTTCAAATTCTTTTGGACCATATTTGTATATACAACAAACACATCAACGTTTTTTCTTTGGATTTTATAAAGAAGGTCCAAGTGAATCTTGAGTAATCATCTACAAGAACAAAAATGTACCTATTACTGCCTCTATTTAGTACTCTCATGGGTCCACAAAGATCCATGTGAACCAGTTCCAAAGGTCTGTTGGTGCTGACTAACTCTATTGGTTGAAAGTTGCTCCTGACTTGCTTACCCTGAGCACATGCTCCACACACTTGATCTTCATTGATTTTTCATTCAGGTAGTCCCATAACCAGTTCTATGAGGATCAAATTATTCATTGTTGAGAAACTGGCATGTCCTACCCTTTTGTGCCATAGTGAAGATGCATCACTCATGGCGCTCAAACACTTCATCTTTGGTTGACATGGACCATTGACATCCACCTTGTACACATTTTTGTGTCTCTTCCCTATCAGGATTAGTCTCTTGGATACTGCATTATTCACCTTACATTCTGATGCAGTAAAGAGTATATTATTTTTTTTGTCACACATTTGAGAGACGCTTAAGAGGTTATGTTTCAGTCCCTCCACGTAATACGCATTTTCAATGCATTGGGACATAGATGGTCTCACCTTTCAATGCTTTTAATTTCACCTTGTTTTCTATTTCCAAAGCCTACATTTTCGCCTTCGAAGTCACTCAGTAGAAGGAAGTTGCATTTGTCGCCTGTCATGTGCCTAGAGCATATGCTATCCAAGTACCACTACTTCCATTTTCCTTCTACTGGTACCTACACAATTAACAGAGGTGAGATTTGGGTACCCAGATCCACTTAGGTCCCTGTTGATTGTGAAAAGGGTAAATGAGATCCCTTTTTGCCCAAGCAGGAAGATCTCTGTTAGTTCTTCTAGCTCTAGTGGTTTTGGTAGTGTATCTACCTTCATCACTGAACTAGTTAGATGTAGGAGAGTGTCTTCTGCCAGACAGGTTCTTGTTGGTTCTAGGAGGGTATATTTCTTCATTATCTAACCAACTAAACCGGGGGGATATCTTCTACCTGACTAATTCCTGTTTGTTCTAGGAGGGTATCTTCTGTCTGTCCTATTTCTATTTCTCCTATGAGAATACCTTTATCCTATTCCCCTTCTAGGATTACCCTTTTCATGGTTTATGTTAATGTATAAGATGTTACTATTGACGGCTTTGACATTTTTATTGCAGTTCTCTCTCAGATCTCCAGATATCCCAATCAAGGTGTACAGAACACCATGATCTATCACTTGATTCTTGGGTTCCTTGATTTTGAACCCAATCCCATACTTGGTGGTAGACTGACCTTACTGCATATCATCGAGCATAGCAGAGGACTTGGTCCACTTCATAGTGTGCTCTAATTTAGCTTTGGTCTGGTCGAGTTCTTTTCGGAGAACCTTATTCTTATGACTCATGTTGCCTAGCTCTTCTCCTAGCTTCTTAACCTTTTCTTCTAGATCAGATTGGGTCACACTCATGACATTTTCTTCTCTTTCCTAGAGGACTTAAGACCATTAATCTCCAACTATAGTTTTTGATTGACGTTCTTAAGGTCGACATTCTCAGCTCTCAGTTGAGTATAGTCTTCCAGTAGAAGGTCCTTAGTATCACAAACGGTCAGATATGCTTCAATCAAGACCTGTGATAGGGACTCAAGTTTTTTCTTGGACTAAGTATGAATATTGGCTTAGCTTGTTCAATACTTACCTTGGTATCTAATAGAGCACTATCCTGGTAATGAGAACTTGCTCCTGCCATCAGGACCAGATTCTCCTGCCCAGTTTCAGCTTCATCAGTATTGGAATCAATAACTTCAGTTATTTGTTTCTTGCCTCCTTCATCATCAGATTTATCTATGGCAAAGAGAGCGAGAAAGTCATATTTTTCAGGTTCCTCAACTACCATGATAGATTGATTCTCTAGAGTGTCACAGTCTGATTCTCAGATATGCTTCAATCAGGACTTGTGACAGGGACTCAAGTTTTTTCTTGGAATAAGTATGAATATTGGCTTTAGCTTGTTCAATACTTACCTTGGTATCTAGTAGAGCACTGTCCTAGTAATGAGAACCTGCTCCTACCATCAGGGCTAGATTCTTCTGCCCAGTTTCAGCTTTATCAGCATTGGAATCAATAGCTTCAATTATATGTTCCTTGCCTCTTTCATCATCAGATTTATCCATGGCGACTAGAGCGAGGAAGTCATATTTTTCAGGTTCGTCAACTACTATGATAGATTGATTCTCTAGAGTGTCACAGTCTGATTCTTCACCAGGATTGCCAGCTAGCACCGCTAATACTCTTTGTACCAAAAGATCCGCTTCTTGACTCATCATCCTTCTGTCTTTGCGAACATATGGTTCAGCCTTGGTTTCTTTGGGCTTCTCTAGATTGTTCTTCTTGTACTCAAGTGCCCCGAGTGGACAAAACTTGATGAAGTGGTCAGGGCTACCATAATTGTGGCATAATTGTTACCTCAGATCTTTCTCAGCTTTTTATTGAGTGGTTCTTCTTTGTCCAGCATTTCCTCTTCTCAGAACCTATTGGAACTTCTTGGTGATCAAGGTTATGTTTTCTTCTTCGTAGTCCTTCTTCTCTGTGGCTGTCAGAACCAGGTTGTTGTCCTTCCTCTTATTGTTGAGCTCCTTCTCCTGATTCTTCTTGAATTCATAAGTGAACAGGGTTCCCATCAACTGATCCATAGTCATGGTGTCTAGATCATTGGCTTCAATGATAGCTTTAACCTTACTTTCCCAAAATTTAGGCAACACACTTAGCAGCTTTCGGATGACCTTCCCTATAGGGATGACTTCTCCCAAGGAGTAGATTTCATTGACAATAGAGGAGAACCTGGTTTTCATCGCATGTATTGTTTTGCCTTCATGCATTTTGAACATTACCAATCTTAGCCTTTTTCACCTGAGAGGTACCTTCGTAAGCAACTTCCAGAGTATCCCAAATTTGTTTAGCATCTTGGCATGATGATATCCTATTGGTATTTGTTGGGATTGATACTGCACAGCAAGATCTTCTTTGCATTAGTATTATTCTGAATGGAAATTTTGTCAGCATCATTCCATTCACTACATTCCTTAGGTACCCTTGGAGCACCCTCCATAGTGGCATTCTTCATTGGAATAGTTGGTCTATTGAAAACCACATTCCAAAGATCAAGATGTTCACCCTTAATATGATTCATTATTCTAGTTTTTCATCAACCATAGTATTGTCCGTCGAACAGTGATAGTCTGGACTGAGAAGCTCCTTCTTGTTAGTAGGTAGGGCTGCCATAATCTTTTTGAGATAGTTAGCCATGTTTCGAAAAGACCTGCTCTGCTACAAATTGAAAGGATTAGTGCCCGAAAGCTTCTAGTGAACCAGGTACAATGAATAGTATGAATGAGTTTGCGAAAGCAGTAATGAAAGGCAAACAACTTATAGTGGAAAGAGTCATTGCTTAAGGCAGAAACAACCACTACCTACACTCGTAGGATTTCAACAACTTCATTAACTTCAAACGAGCAATGTTCAACTTACAACTCTTGCAACACACTCAACTCTTGAGAGTCAAACCCGCTCTCAAGCAACAACTCTCACGAAGAAAAATAAAACAACTTCTTATAATTTTTGTCACTAAACAAAGACTCTAAGAAGATTTTTAACCATACTTGAACAATAAAGAAAAACCTAACTCTAGATCTTGCTTGAGTGCTCTCGCCAGGTGTCCGTGCTTTTGCTGAATGCTCTCGCTGCTTTCTGATTGCAAAAGCTATGTCTTCTAGGATTGCTGATTGTATTTATATTGAACCCTAGAGACTTTCCATACGGGACTCCTTTCTTGAGTAGGGCACACAATTTTTTCCCATAAAGGAGTCATTTTCCTAAGCTGCTACCTTCATCGTATCTGGTACTGATTCTATTTCCATAAATAGCACTCCAATTCTGACTGGGACTCTGCATGTCTTCACTGGTGCACATATGTTGGACCTGGTTCCTTATTCTATTGTTGTTGGCTCTATTTGTCATTATCAAAATAGTATAACCATACCTGCAAAGATTCTAACATATGTGATATATGCTAAGGAGCTTGGTTGGGGTCCTTCGAGATCCTAATTGTCATGTCATACCTAGGACCTAGCTTGGGTCATGACATAATTTTACATAAAGTGTATTATTATAATAAATGACATTATTGTCAAAGGTAGAATGTTGTTATAGAGAATAAAAATATAACATAAAAGATGTTATGAAGAAAATTAAGCTATCGTAATAATGAATTGTATCTACATATTTTATCTTTGAATTACTTACATAAATGTATCTCAATACTTTTTTGGTAATAAATGATACATCTCAATTTTTGTTCATATCGTCAACTTTAAGACCAAATATTGACTAAAATTGTATAAATGAAATCTAAATCCAGGTTGATATTTTGCCTACCATCATCGAACTCGCTCTCTGGAGTCAAAACTCAACTTTTGCTAATCTCTCTCCGGTTAGTTAATTCTAATTGTAAGTTTCTTTTATTTTTCTCATGAAACGAATACCCTAGAGCCTATGCCTCATAAATTATAACAATAGGCAAGAGCTGTTAATTCACTAAAATTGCTTTTTGTGTGATTAATGGTTTCAAACTTGTACTGATCTTTCAGTTTGGTAATCTACACCTCTTTTTTATTCCACCTTTTAGTATTAGTATGTAAACATTTGGGATGAAAAGAGGGGAAAACGCAAATCCTCTGTTGTGATTTGGGATGACAAGAGACAAATGATTGGACTTCAGGTAAAGGGGCAAATTGTGAAAACCTACATTATCTTTCTCAATTTGCTCCTTATCCCAGTTCCAATAAGAATTCTCATTCACTAATACATCTCTTTTAATAGAAATGGTTTTTGTTTGCAAGTTAAAAACTCTGTAACCCTTAGCTTGTGATGAATAACTAACAAAGATCCCCAATTCACCTTGTGGTTCAGGTTAGCTTTTTTTTGGTCTTATTCCATTCCATGCCTCAATAGGAGTTTTTCCATCTACAACTTTAGTTGCCACCCTATTTACCGGTTGCACTGAAGTATAAATAGCTTTAGCCTAAAAGCTTTGTGATAGTTTCATTTCAAGAAACTAACATCTGGCCATTTCAACACTAGTCCTTTTTCACTCTCGCAGACTCCATTCGTTCAGGTGAATAGCTTATTGTCAACTTGTAATCAATCCACATACCTTCACAATACTTATTGAACTCATTTAAAGTGTAATCACCACCATTTTCCGACCTCAAAGTCTTCAACTTACATCCACTTTGTCTTTCAACAAAAGCTTTAAATTTATTAAAAACTAAAAATGCTTGAGACTTGTCACTCAAAAAATACACCCAAGACATCTTTTTTAAGTCATCAATAAAGAGCTTAAAGTAATTGTTTTGTCCCAAATATGATGTATGCATTAGTCAGCGCACATCAGTGTAAACTAGTTCAAGTTTCTGAGTTGCCCTCCAAGTAGAATTTTTAAGAAATGTTGTCCTATATACCTTACCCATCTGAAAAGACTCACAAACTTCTTTAAACAGTGAAATCTTAGGCAAATCCTTAGTCAATCCCTTTCCATACATAATAGACTTTAAAATTCCATAGTTAAAATGACCACATCTTTTGTACCACAACCATGTCTCGTCTGTACTAGCAAAATTTGCACTATCAAACTTCCCGTCTAAAGGAAATATTTTATCCATCATTTCTACTTTTACAATCAAACTATCTTCAAAGTCAAAAATCAAAAAATATTTTCTCTTAAAAAATAAGGAATAGCCTTTAGACATTATTTGAGCCACACTTCACAAGTTAATGCCAAAAGAAGGGACATAACACCGATCATGTATAAACTTTGTACCTTGTGTAGTTTGAAAGGCAATTGAACCTTTTTCATGAGTATCTACTTTTTCACCATTTCCCATCCTAACTTTAGCCTTGAATGACTTGTTAAGTGTGTGAATCAAGCGCTCATTGTGTGACATTTGACTCGCACATCCATTGTTTATGAACCATGAGGATTTGTTGGTTGTGTACTATTCATGAGAAGCCATAAACAAGCTTTCTTCTTCCTTTTTCTACTTTTCAACAATATTTGTCTGCTACACATAGTGTTGTGGTTGATTCTTCTTAACCCTGTAATTCTTCTCAATATGATACATCTTTCTACAGAATCTATACTAAATCAATGGCTTTCCTTTGAACCAGCACTCTTTTTCTTGATGATTGATTCTTTTACAATGGTTGCAAGATGGAAAATTTCCTTCCTTTGAAGATTCCTTCCATGTTTTGCCTTTGCTATTTTATCTCCTTCCATCCTTCTATTGTCCTTCACAAGCTTCTTACCTTTATGTTGTGGCTACTTCTTCATCTCTTATAGTTGATCTTTGTTCTTGGATTTGCAACTTGCTTATAAATTATGCTACAAATAAAATCTTCAAATCACAAGATTCCTCTATTGCTAAAATCTTGGACTTGAACTTTGCTGGTAGGCTTATCATCATCTTCTCCACCACCTTGAATCTCGAAAGATTTCACCAAGGAACCTTATTTTGTTTACAGTCTCCATAGGTTTGGCAGAATATTCTTTCACAGTATCTCCTACTTTCATCCTTGACATTTCAAATTCTCTTTTGAGAGTTAAGAGTTTGACAGTCTTAACTCTATCACTTCTGTCGAACTCCTCTTTTAGCTTCTCACATGCTACTTTAGGTGTTTCACAAGTCATTATTCTTGTGAAAATCACATCTAAAAGTGCTAAATGAAACAATGTGAGATCCTTGGATTTCCTTGACTTCACACCTTCATTAATCTTCATTTCTACAACTGTTCGATTTGGTCCTAGTGGAGGAGGATCATCTTCACTTTCAATTGTTTCCCCTAAACTAAGAGCTTTGAGATAAGTCTTCATCTTAATCACCTATATGTGATAATTTCTCATGAAAACATAGGAGGACCTACACCCAAGAAGATGTTGGATGCCATATTACTACTGCTCAGCTCTCACCTTAGAAGAACTGGAGAAAACCTTAGGCTTTTTGCCTTCACAGATCCCTCATGAAGAAGGGCTCTGATACCACTATACGTATTTTGAAAACTTTAGAGGAAAGAAGGAAGGTTCTGCAAAAGATCTTTTTTCATTCATAAGACATATCTCAAAAAGCATACACACATAGTTATATAAGCTTTTCAAAAGTGAGTAAAGGACCATATCTATTCAACTACTATTGTACTTTCTTACATACAATGTAAGCTTCCTTCTTGAAATGATAGAAAGACTTACAAACTTCATAAATACAAGATACATTATCTTTGACAGAATATAAATACTCCAAATGACTCATTAATTCTTTCACAAACTTACAATGATAAATCAAACCAATTACTTCATCATCTCTTACCGAGCCTTTTTAGAATCGTCAATTGGAGGATCATAGATAAGATGGTTATCCTTTTCAAAACTATGCAAATAGACCATGATTTTCTTATTCCAATCAAAATAATTAGACCCATTTAATTTATAATATAATTTTGCTTAATGCTGGAACAATTTAAGCAATGAAAGATTTGTCCTCAAACATTTTAACTAATGTTTAGCCAAGAAATTGATTAAGAGTATCAAATGATCAACAATCTGACATCAAACTAGCTGACAAGAGCAATAAATTTAAACTCAAACTGAACCAAGCAACCACCGAATGCACAAACCAATTTCCAGATTTTAAGTCACAGATGCGAAGGCAAAAACTAACTTGGAAGTGAAGAGGAAATTATCCTAACAGTGAGTTAACAGAAGAATACATTCTCGAATATGTTGGAACTGATGATACCATGCTAACAGACGGTTTATATTCTATTTTTCCCTCTAGTTTTGCTTTGTAAAGTATCTGAATTGTAGGAATAACAAAGTGTTTAGATTATTGTTTACATAAAATTAATGTTTCACTATTTGAAAGTGAGAAGCTCCATTTTATAGCAGGAAGAAATGGATTTTCCGTGGAAAGAAAGTGATGCGGAAGAGACTTTAGCACCTGGAGTGTTTGAGATACCTGGAGAGCCAGCTATTGTTATCAACGGGTTGCCCCCCGTTTCTTCAACTGTTGACACTTCTTATCGCCTCCCAATAGTTACCGATGCAGAATCACATAAGAATGCTGCTTTTGGTCAATGTTTTGAAGGAAGAGAAGTTCGCAAGTTGTTTGGGGACCAGTATTACTATGGGGAAGTTACTGAATTTAATGGGGAAGTTGGTCGGTTCAGGGTGAAGTATGAAAATGGTGATGTCGAAAATCTTGAGTGGCATGAGTTGGAACAAGTACTTCAGCCAGTGGATCTTAATATTCCACTGAAAACATTAGCCAGAAATATCATTGAGAGAAAGCAGAGTTCCATTCCGAAATCTGAAGGTGGAACTACAAATCAAGGCATAAGAAATGACTAAAACCTGGCGTAGAAGAATGTTATTTAGAAAGTTGGCGAAACTGTTTAAAGACTTTAATAAAGTTTTCAAATAGGGTTGTTCTATGTCGCTTGAAAAGACACCTTTATTCCTGTTTTTTATGGTCTGACTTTGAAGGTCTGTTCCAAATACTCTTGTTTTATGGTCGTTGAAAGATGTTGTTCTTGTTTCCTTTTCTTCCTACAGCTTCAGAAGTTCAGATCTTCACTCCGAAAACTTTATTATTTCTTCTTTTCTGTGAATTTGGAATTCCTTCATCCTGGATAGTGACAAGCGAGTACGTACTTCTGTTATGTGGTAGAAATTCCATTTAAGGAAGTATATGTTAAGTCACCACTGTCGATAGCAAACATGGTAACCCATTTGCTTCTTTTTTTCGGTCGTGTATTTCCGAAGTTTAGACTGGATTACACATTTACTATTATTTTTTGGAATAAACACACATGAAATATATATGTCCATCTTAAGGGTGTGTTCGGTACCAAGGAAAATTTTCTTTCTTTCTTATTTTCTTATATTAGATATGCAAGTATAATATTTATGTTGCCTAAGCTGAAACTATAAGGATAGAGCGGGGGTAAAGTGGTTCTGACTTGTGAGAATGGGGAAGAGACAACGCGACTTATTTTTCCTACTGTCCAAAGAGAAGTCAGTTTACTAATTTTCAGTCAGTTTACTAATTTTCACGGATTTTACTATACTCCATACAGAACAAGCTCTAAAGCATATAAAAACAATTTATACTGAGTTCTAGGAAAAACTTTCAGTGATGAACCATATTTTCTGCTGTTTAGTTACCAAATACCAAAGTGAATATTTTCCACTTAAGTGTGAGTGTGAAAGTCATTTTCCTGTATAACCATCTCAACTTGTACACCTGTTACATTCAGTCTCAAGAATAAATCTACAAATTGGGCCAGCCTCAAATGGGATGCCAACGTTTACTAACCATCAGCCAAAACAGGCCTATTTTTCTTTTTATTGAAAATATATTTGCAAAACAAAAGTTTTATCACATCATATATACATAAAACATTGTTTTTATGTAGAACTCCTGGCATGGCTTACATGACATGGAGTATATGATGAGTGGTAAGTTCAATATTTTAACTCTCAACATGTCTGCTTTTCTTCTCAAATAGTCTTTGGTTCCTCTCTAACCATATATAGCATGAATAACTTCAGTGAAATTAGTTTGAAGACCTGCGCAGCGCGTTCTGTCCTTGGCACTGGTGATGATGAACTTCATATGTTCCATGGTACTGGATCAATATTGTCTAGCAAGGATAGGTAGTTTCTTTTAATCCATAGTACCAGTTGGCATCACTTCTCTTGCTTCCAGGATTTTCTTGAGTATTCAACTGGCTTTTTAGAAATGTCCATACCCACAAATCCTTATTTATGGATCACACAAGTTTTTCATGCATATGTTTTGAGCAATAAACGGGGGATTGTTGGATTTAAATAGTAATTGTGAATTGGGAAATGAAGATTGAAAGAATAAGGAAATATGGGAGGGAACCAAGTAAAGGGAAAATGAACAAGTCATTTCTCCCTCATTGGTAAAATAGAGGAAAAGTGTTGTCCTCGTATTAGGAAATACTTCCAACTCTTAAAGAGTCAAGTAGAGGGGACCCCTCACGCAGTCGCCGTCGTCGCTCGCTCGGCTCAGTTTCGGCTTCGACAAATGATGTGATTGATTGATAAATTTTCTAGACAAAATTTACTTAATTAATCTCAAGATTTTTCTTTTCTGATATCAATTCTAGTAAATTATTAAGTAATTATTCATAAATTATTTATTAATTTATGAATTATTTATTAATTAAGTTAATTTTTCACTAAATTAATGAATTTAACAGGCTTTCAAATTTTCGCGCGTAAAGTTTTTTTTAGAACAGACATCTACTTTCCCAACAAATGCCATGCTTGTTCGTGAATTCGCGCCCAACATTGGCTATAAATAGACTCTTTCTACACTTTCCAAACATTGAATTTTCTCTTCTTCTGTATACGTTTTCTTACAAAATAAAATTTAAGTCTGTGTGAATTCATTGCTAGTTCTTTGAGTTCGCTGAAATTCAAGAGTTTGAGGTATCACTACTTTTGTAATAGTTTATCTGTTTTATCATGGGAAGAAATAATCCACAACTTCGAGTACAGTGAGGGGATTAAATCCCTTAACGACACACAATAAATTCTGTGGACTCATATAATTTTATAATTTCATTTTTATTTATTAATTGTTTCTAGTATTATTTGAATACAGAGGGGCTAACAAATAGTAGTGAAATGAAGAAGGACCGATATGATAGAGGATGCTGGTGGTTGTCCCCGTGGTGCAATAAAGAAGAAATGAAATTGATCAAGGATATTGTTATGACTTATGAGTGAGGGAAAGAAAAATTGTCCAACATATTTTTTTTTTGGCCATATTAATTATTAATTTGTTGCTTTGGTATGTGAGAATGATCACACTCTATATGTGTGGTTGATTTTATTTTTATTTTGTACAACTTCAATGGTCCTCCAATGTTCAATAGGTACGTAATACCCTTAGACAACGTGTTTAAATGAATTTAAAAATTTTTTCTTTTGTATTAGTTATTACTTAATTGCATTCGTATGTGAGAATAATCAGAGTCTTTATTTGTGTGAGTGATTTTGTTTTTATTTCTTACGTTTTCATAGTCCTCCAATATTCAATATGTAATACCTTTAGATAACGTGTTCAAATTGTAACACCCCACACACACACTATAAGTATTTGCACTATACACATGAAACATGATATGGACTTTTAAATTAGTGCCAATTTTAAAAGTGTTTGTATCTCGTGTTAAAGAAATTGTCCAATTCCGATTATGAATAAAGTCTGAGTTAAGGAGGTATCTTTGGCCTATGTTATAGTACTATAAGTTGGTTGTATTTACAGCCCAACATGACGGATTAAATAGGCCCAATAACATTCCATAACACTTGACTAATTGGGCCCAAAACAAAAGAAGAGAAAAATCTGCACATTGGCAGCCCAAGTCCATTACCTTTAGAGATCCATTTGGCCTAAATTTTAACTAGGAAGCTACTGCATCACCAGCTATGTTATACATACTTATGTGTGGCTAAAAAACCAAGATAAGGTCGGCCAAAATCTTTTATATAAAGAGCATAAACAGCAACCTTACTTCATTCCACTGAGAATACAAAAATAAAACAGACTGCTCTTTAGTTTGCTCTCAATGTTTTGTTGGTGTTCTAAGCAATTTTAGTAGACCTTAAGGCTTCTTTGGCAAGTCTTACATGTGATGGGAAAGGTAAGTAGGTTTACTTATATGTTTCATATGGTTTCCCTATGAATAACAAGAGAGTATGTTGGTTGTATTGAAACTGAAATTTCTGGACAGAATGTGTTATTGATGTTGCTGTGTGCTTTTCTTGTTAAATTAAGAGTTTTTTCTCTTCTTAGTTTGTTGTTCTATGAAGTATTACTTATGTACTTAACAAAGGTTGAGTTGGTAATGGTATAGTCAGGTTGTTTTACATATTTCACAGTCTGCAACAGTAAGGTCTTATGTGTTGTCGCAATTGTATTCTTGCTCCGAACTTGCAGGCTGATGTATATAGTCCACAACAGTAAGGTCTTATGTGTTGTCGCAATTGTGTTCTTGCTCGAAACTTGCGGGCTGATGTATATATAGTTATTGCTCCACATTTTTCATTATTGATTTGGTACTTTGCTAAGACTGTTTAAAGGCTGGTATTGTGTGTAAATGTGTGAAGAACAGTTTGATTTAAGTTGGGATAGGTTTGGGATTACCGATGTCAAAAGGTAGCGAAAAGATGTAACATTATGCTATCCATTTGTTTATTGCGTAGAATTGTCGTGTGTCCTACTTTGTGGACAGTTATGAGGCTAGTGTGATGCTCAGATAGGTTGTACATAATGTGTAGATGTTAATATCCATTAGGAAATACAATTAAAGGCAAGACAGTGGGTAAGTACGCTCGATTTTGTAGTTGCACGCTTGCTGCCCGAGTGTTGTTTCTATGTGAAGTTGGGTTTCCAAGATGTGTCTATTGGCTTCTAATGCTAGTTTTATTACTTACCA
>DF359183.1:0-45759 GCA_000787875.1 Solanum virginianum | reverse complement strand
TCCTCCACTCTTTCACATGTTCATAAGCTTCCATACATAGTCACCTTCAAATTTACTTATATATATATTATTGGATCGGGTGTCACATTCCGACACATATATACATATTATTGGATCGGGTGTCACGTTCCGACATATATATATATTATTGGATCAGGTATCACATTCTGACACATATATATATTATAGGATTAGGTGTCATGTTCCGACACATATATACTATAGGATCGGGTGTCACGTTCCGACACACACACACACACACACACACACACACATATGTGGCTATCTACATGTCACATACTACCTACACCATTCTACAACTCCAATAATGTGACTAGCAAAAGATCAGCCCAAGGGTAAAGTGATATAAAGAATTTAAAGTACATGATCCCACAATATAACTAAAGGTGGTCTCTTAGCATATAACAGTGCACAATTTACTTAAGTTGTCAATTCACATATAACATTTCATGCCTTACATATTCAGTGCATTATCTTGTACTAATGTCCCTTACGGGGGACCTGCATTTCATGCTGCAGGTACAGGTACTAGTAGATCTCCCTAGTATGAGTACAAGATTTTTAGCTGTGGTTACCAAGCTCCAGGTTGCTTCGGGGCTTTGTATGTCTAGAGCTTATGTTTTGTATTATATAGTTAGTCAAGGCGGGGCCTGTCTCAACCCTTATTAGATACTTGTCATTATTTAGAGGCTTTGTAGACTGTGTAAATAAAAGTGTGGTTAGACATCGTACTATGGACAATGTGGCCCCAACGGCCTAGTCATATGCTTTTCCTTTTGGCTTATTATTACTAATTACTTTCTTAAAGGCATACTGAGGATGGAATTCCTTATAATGTATATAGAAAGCTCATAGATACAAGTTGTTTCTCCCGGGCCTTATCGGCAATGGGTGCTAGTCCGCCTTAATGGGATTTAGGGTGTGACAGAAGTCAACTTTCCTGCAGGTTGGTATAATAGATGATAAGTGAATACCAGTCATGAAAGTAATTGAGATAGAGATTTTTATAATGGGTTAGATTGTTGATGTGGTGCCTAATCTAGTCCTCTTGAATTATGCGAGCTTCCTTTAGAGCTTCTTGTAGACTTGTGAGTACTTTGCTCCCCTGATGTCTCTCAATATGAACTGATAAGAGGCTTGTAAGATTGATTTGAAAGTGTCAAAGAGATGGGTTCCCTCTTGCAATACTAGCTTCCTTGGGAATACCACCTTGCAATGGTTTAGGTGGTATCTTGCCCTTTTAGAGACAACAGTTGACTTTCCCTTATTTATTGTGGTCCCAAGAGATATACCATGTAGATGTAAGAGTTACTGGAAGTCAATGCCTGGTAGCAAAGGTGCGAAACAAACTCGACTTAACTTCACTTAAGTTTAATTTCTGTTGAAAATGATGAAATAAGCTTTTCTTTCTCTTAATGACTTAATGACTATAAGCTCAAGCTTGAATATAGAAAGATACCTCTCCTTGATTTATTTAAGAAATCCTACTTTTCAAAAGGTTGTTATCTGGTTGAAAGGTCCAACAATTAATACAAGACTAGGGACTATAGGTATAATAATATATCGGATTTAAAGATATAAACCAATCAAAAGGAAGACAGTGAAAGACTATAGGGGCTAATGGACCTAATTCTTAAGATTCAAGATGCAGAGATGAGTGCTAACAGTGAGTAGAATCATGGTGTGGTTGGGAAAACTCCTAAACTAGGGTTCAAAAATGATTTCTCCTTAACATAAAACTGGTAAATATGACATGAAATGCTTAACCTGACATAAAAATGTCAGCTGAATAAAATAAATGTGGATCAAAAATATATTTTATCCCCCATCACATGGAAACGGAAACCTATAATTTATTTAATAAGCCCATAAATACTTCTTATTGGTTTCCTGAACTTTTCCAATACCACATGTACCATAAATATATCTTCTTCGCCCGTATGAGAGACATCTATGCCAGTCGTAAATAATGGCTCTATTCTGAAAGAAAGTGGTAGACGAAAGTCACTCAACTGTAAGGAGAGGAGCTCTGACCCTACTTCAATCAAAGTTTGCTCCCCTTTTGTTTCCCTCTAAAGCCCCTAGCTCCATCTTACTTAATAAAGTAACTTTTCACGCTAGGCGCTCACCTTTTTTATCAAGGTGAAAGTTGATGGGCAGGGCTTGCTTAACTGGATATACATAATTAAGATCTCTACTCTATACATCAATCAAAGTTTTCTCCCCTTTTGTTTCCCTCTAAAGCCCTTCATTCCATCTTATTTAATAAAGAAACATTTCACACTAGGCGCTCACTTTTTTGTCAAGGTGAAAGCTGGCGGGCAAGGCTTACTTAATTGGATATACAAAATTGGGATCTCTATTGCATGCAAATTTTTTTATTGGAATATCCTTACTTCAAAATTTTCTATTGGAATATCCTTGCTTATTCATTGAAGAGGAAAAAGAGGAAGAGGAGGAAGAGTAAGAGGAGGAAGAAGAAGAAGAGGAGGAGGAGGAGGAGGAAGAATATTTCTACAAAAGGTATTGTAAGAATGTTCCATGTTCTTGGAAAAGTTAGAGTAGGAAGTTGGAACTGGGACAACAAGCTCATTGTTAGTGCTGTTAACTCTTGTATTAAGAGAGTCAAATTTCTTAATTCGCTTGTTTATAGTAGATACCCATTCTTTTTTCAACCCGTCCATAAGAAGATGAAGCTTTCCTTCGTTGGTCTTGGCGTCTTTGTGTAGGAGAATATAGTGATCTAGACTAGGCCCAAGAAGTGACACAATGAATAAAATTGTGAAGGACCCTAAATAAGTCTCTAGCATAAACATGACATAAGAAAACATAAAAATCATACAAAATATTGAGTGCAGAAGATCTGTCTCTAAAGTACTTTTAAGATGGCAACCCAACCAGTAAGAATCTGAAAGAAGTATTAATAGGACAAAAACATACTAAGTTTGACATAGCCTCTACTGCATAAATGGGGTATAGAATAAGCTCTAACTAACCATAATAAGTATGAAAATTAAATTGAAAGAAAACAATTGAAACTCACAAATAATCATGTTCTTGAAGCATGAGGACTCACCACAAGTGCTAAGCTGATAGGAACTTTGGAAATAGCCAATAGAAAAAGTAGGAGCTGCATGACCTATATTATAAAATAGTATAAGAAAAAGTATGTAGTCAAGACTATTGAATGTACTGATGTAATACGACATAAGTTGGAAAGTCAAAAAATGAAAGAAAAGTTTAGAATTGAAATCTGGTGCTAGGGACTATAACCTTAATCTACGGCTCGTAGATACTTCTAAGGGTCGTGGAAAGGGATTTTATAAATGGCCCAAAAACATGGTGATGTTTTGAAAATTCACCAAGTTACATGTGAGAAAAGAAGGTAATTCTAAGGGTTTTTTTTGTCTTCTAAGGTAATCTAACCTTCTTTTGAGGTATTACAAAATTTCAACAATGTAACTTGGTGAAATTTTCTCACATGTAACTTCTGAGGATTTTGTGACTTCATTATAGAACTTCTAAGAGGCCTCCTTTCTTCATTAAGTTCAAGTATGAAAATTTCAAGGGTTTTGTTACTTTACTTCCAATTGCATGCACAATGATTTAGATTGCTATTATTTACTTACTTATGGATGAATTACATCAAGTTACATGAAATACATGAATTATGAATGATTTTATCTACAAGCTACTTAGGGTTTATGAAAGTTATGTTTGAGGTCCTTTAGTTTTGATTCAAATGATCTTAAACTATATGATTATGCATAAAACTAATTAATTATATGATTTTAAGGCTATTAATTATAAAACCATACTTTGCCCTATTTCACAACTTATGATATGATTATGGTGGATTCAAGAGATTTAACAAGTTTATGAATAGGGGATATAGGATCTTCAAAGGTGACTTGAATCCTATTGAAGTCAAGATTGATTATGATTAGTGATGATTGAAGGTTGACACCCACATCACTAAATGTACAAAAAATGAGCTACTCCTAAGTATTTATGCTATGAACTATGAAATTATGACTAGTATGATTTGCATGATATGTACTTTGTGGGATTTGACTTAGAAATAAATGAGTCTTTAAGGTGGGGACTTGACTAAGAGGTCCTTAGTAGCAATTTCCATGTCTCATAACTGCATGGTACCATAGGATTACTTTTACCAATACTTTTTTTGTTGGATTTACCTAGCATATGACATTTGCTTAGTAGGTAGAGTTCAATATTTGCAAATAGGTTCCTTTTTCTATGATGTATGATAGACATTGAAATTTTATTTTATGGCTCACATGGTCTTATTGTTGGTTACAATTATTTCCCATATATTTATGATCTTACAAAACTGTTTTACATGATCCTACTTATGTTTTTGGTGCATTGATCATCCACTTTCATCTATCCTTTTAATTAATTATCATAGCATGTGTTTTACTTGATCAATTGTACCTTATGGTCATTATTGCATTACATACCTATAAACTTAATACATTCAAATGTATAAACGTGTACTTTTTGCCTATATTATATCACAATGTAGGGATAGACGACCATCCCCCACCTTACATTTATGGCTAATTTTAGATTTTGGCTATGAAGACTTTGGTGAGTCATTATGCTTCCGGGACCAACCTCTCACATTCTAGATTTACTTTCTAGTCATTTTGAGACATTATGACACTATTCGTGTGTACTTCCATTTGTGGGTGAGATAGGGACATGTCTTAGCCCCGTTAAGTCTAACATATAAAGGTATCGTTAGATATGAAGTGTAAAGTCTTGCTTCATTTTCATTGATCCACTATTCGTGAATGCTTATGATATGCTAAGAAGGCTAGGTTGAGGTTTCTTTGGGAGTCTCAATTGCCTTGTCACACCTAGGACCTAGAATGGGTCGTGATAACTGAGCATGGCGAATGTAATACATGTACAACAACAACCACAACGTACCTGGTGGAATCCCACAAATGGGGTCTGGGGAGGGTAGAATATACGTAGTCCTTACCACTACCTCATTGACATAGAGCGACTATTTCTTGGGAACCCTTGTATCAAAAACCCATAAGCAGAATAAACTAGATATGGAAAGACGGAAAGGAACATAAATGGGAACATAAAGAGCGACTAATAATAAAAAAAATACCTTATAGTATGCAAATACGATAATATCAACATCTATAACACAGCTAATGACACATAAGATATAAAGTCACAACTAAACCTCCTACCCTACTATACCCCATGACCAGACAACAACCTAACCCTACCAACCTATTAGTCTACTACTCTAATTTCGACCTCCACTCATTCCTATCTAAGGTCATATCCTCGGTGAGATCAAGTTTCACCATATCTTATCTGATCACCTCCCTTAATACTTCTCTATGCCTCCATGTTACTCCTAAATCCAACCTTTCACACCTCCTAATAGGAGCATTGGTACTTCTTCTTTTCACATGTCCAAGCTATCACCATCTCGCTTCCCTCATCTTGTCAGCCACAGGGGCACCTCTAGCTTCTCCCGAATAACCTCATTCCTAATTTTATCACTCCTGGTATGTCTACACATCCATCTCAACATCCTCATCTTCGCGACCTACATCTTCTGAACATGTAAATTTTTGATTAGCCAACACTCTACTCCATACAGCAAAGACGGTCTAACCACCATCCTATAAAACTTACCTTTGAGCTTAGGTAGTATCTTCTTATCACAAAATACTCCAATGGCAAGCCTCCATTACATCCATACTACCCCAATACGATATGTTAAATCATCATCGATATCACCACTATACTAGATGATAGATCCAAGAAATTTAAAATTTTCTCTCTTGGGGATAGGTTGAGTGGTAAGCCTCACATCAATGTCTATTTTATCCCTCGTAATACTAAATTTGCACTCCAAGTATTTTGTTTTGGTCCTGCTTAGTTTGAACCCTTTGGATTCCAAAGCATGTCTCCAAACCTCTAATTTATCACTCTCCTCCCACCATTCTTACCCAAGTCTTGGCTCCATTGTACATGTCTTTCATACCGTAATATATACCATTGGAACACCTTATGCCTCTATACACCTCCAAAGGATATCTCTCAAAACTTTGTCATAGGCCTTCTCAAGATCAATGAACACCATATCAAGGCCCTTCTTCCTTTCCCTATATTTCTCCACTAATCTCCAAACAAGATGAATTGCTTCAATAGTCGACCGCCCCAGCATGAATCTAAATGGATTCTATGAAATAGACACTCTTTTTCTCACGTTACTTCCACCACCCTCTCCTAGACCTTCATAGTGTGGCTTAACAACTTGATACCCCTGTAATTATTATGGTTTTGAATGTCACCCTTATTTTTGTACAATGGAACCATCGTACTCCTCCTCCATTCATCAGGCATCTTGGTGTCTTCATAATAGCATTGAATAGTCTAGTCAACCACTCTATGCCATTGTTGACCATGTTCTTCCACAAATCTACTAGAATCTCATCGGGTTTGATCGCCCTCCCTCTCTTCATCCTACTAATAGCACATCTAACCTCCTCAACTTTGAACCACCTGTAATAACCAAAATTGTGATGCCTTTTGGAGTGTGCCAACTCACCCAGCTCAATATCTCTATCCCCTTTTTCATTTATGAGTTTATGAAAGTAAAGCTTGCCACCTTAGCTTAATGGATGTCTCTTCCACCAATACCTCGCCTTCCTCATCCTTGATTCACTTCACTTGGTCCAAGTCGTAAGCTTTCCTTTCTCTCTCTTTAGCGACCGTATACAATTTATTGTCCATGCTTTATCACTTAGCTCCACATATAGGCATTCAAGCATTGTTGTCTTAGTACTTGTCACTGCCATCATTGCTTCTGTCTTTGCCATCTTGTAACTTTCCTTAAGCCTTCGCTTTTCACCCTCATCCCTACACTCCAACCATTTTATATATGCAATTTTGTTAGCCTTCACTTTGCCCTGGACTTCATCATTCCACCACCAATCACCTTGATGTCCACCATTGGTCCCTCTTGAAACCCTTAGCACCTCAGTAGCTACTTTCGTGATGTAAATAGTAGTAGTGTCCCATATATTGTTCATATCTCCACCACTACTCCAAGCCTCTAACCTACTTAGATTTTCTACTATCTCTCATGAAAGGGCAGGGATCAGGCATCCCCATCTAATCCTTGGTAGGGCATCAACAACCTTCTTCTTATTATCTCTTTTAATCACTAAATCCATCACTAAAACCCTATATTGAGTGAAAATATTTTTACTAGGGATAACCTTGCAATTCTTACAAAGGCTTCTGTCGCCCTTTAAAAGAAGTAAGTAAGCAGTCTCAGTCTTACCTACCATACTCCCAAAGGTAATCAAGTAATTTTTCCTGTTTAGGAAACATGAATTAGCAATAACTAACTCAAAGGCTTTGGCAAAATCCCAGAGAGACTTCACACCTCCATTCCTCTCCCCAAAACCAAAGCCGCCATGAACACCTTCAAACCCATTTGTGGCTGTCCCAATATGTCCATTAAAGTCTCCCCTAATGAATGTAATGCATTTAATACATAAAATAATTTAATAAATTTGAAATTGACAATGCAATGATCAAGTAAAATATATACTATATCTAATTATTAAAATGTCTTAATAACATAAATAAATGGATAATTGTTACTAAGTCAATGTAAGATTCTGAAAATCATATCATAATCTGAGCCATTAAAATCTCAAAACTGCATAATAATAGATACCTTTAATTGACATATAGTCATATGAGCTATAACATGGAGGATGGTGTATTTGTCATGCCTCGAGAGGGTACTATCACGATCCAAGTCTAGGGTCTAGTCGTAACACAACAAAGGAGGAATTCATAAGCACCTCACCCATGCCTCTTAGTGTATCAAACATTCATCAGTATTGAACTTAAATAAAGTGAAATTTAAATTGGAATTTAAATAAGGCAGACAAGACTAAGGGACAAATATCATAAACTCCATAAAGAGGCAATGCACATAACCCTAATACATTGTCCAACAATACCTTCTAAATAAAAGACTTGCTGGGGGATAAGACATGTTCAAAACTCAACATCAATTATAAGTAGCAAAAAGAAGTTCAATTTAAGAAAATCAAATATCTCATTATTATAAGCTTCAAAGAAAGTAGGTGTTGTTCATAAACTAGAGGACTCACCAATCAATAAATCTTCAAATGTCCAAAATCTAGTGGCATGTTAGAGGAGGAGGAGCGTCAGTCCCTACATAGTGATATCATGTAGGCAAAATATACATTAGTACTTTGAATGTACTAAGAATGTGAGATACAATGCAACAAAAGTCATAATAACATAATAAGTAATATGCATATTCATAGCAAAGAAGTAAATTATAAAACCCTATACGTTGAAAAGTTTGAAAAATGAAAAGTTGTAGGAAAACAAGATCTGAACAAGATGTTCGAGCCCATATATGGCTCATGATTTTTTCCATGAGTCATAGATAGGCTTCGTGAAAGGGGTAATGAACTTGGAATATATTTGAACTTGGAAGTCAAGTTTATGAGGCCATAGTATGATCCGTATTTGGAACTACAACTGATAAATATAAGTCATAGATGAGGTCTGGGAATTTGAAAATTTGGCTAAGTGTGGAATGGATTTACGAGTGGAGATTATGGACCATGGTTCTATTTATATACTGTGGACAAGGGGTCATAATATGAGGGGAGTTCATGACCCATACATAGAACTGTGGGTCATAGAAATTATTTTGTTATGTGTAGATTAATAGACTATATTTAGAGACTCAATTTAAACTAGATGAAACCATAGTCTACGAGTCGTACTCCAATCTTTGAATCGTAGATTAGACTTGTACATGGGTCTAGTAGAAACTTAATAAAGGACTTTTTAGATATTTCCTACCCGTTTAACCCCTAAACTACATAAATTTGATCCTAATAACTACCTTAACCACCTCAATTTTTTTTAAAACTACCTAAAACCCTTGCAGACCCATTCACTCTCAAAATCCCTCCAAAAGTTTCTAAGTGTTTTCTTTCAAGGAACCTCCATTGAAGAACTAAGGGTTCTAAGCTTTGTCTACGTCTTTCTTGGTTAATTCATCTAAATTTATAAGGTTTCTCCATTGAGGTATGTAGGGATTCATGCCTAGACCTATTCTATCCATGGAGCCCAAATCAAACTCTCCTTTTTTCATCAATTTGAAGCATGAACTTCATGGGTTTTTCATAATTTTTATGAAAAATGCTAGAATTATGATTGTTATATGATTAATTTACTCGATTATACATGAATTATGAGGAAATAGATGGTATTGTATGATTTTTAATTAATTTACAAGGAATTACAAGTGTAAGTTGATTAGAGCTTATGAGATCGATATGAGTTCCTTTACTTATGATTTAATTTGATTTCAATTGCATTGATCTCATATGATTTTTTTTATCAAATTTCATGATTTTAACTTTAATTGTTCACGAAACCATATTTTTCCCAAATTTCATATGTTAAGTTATGTCTTCGTGAAGAAGACTCCAAGTATGAAGTATGTTATGATCATGATGATAAGGGTGACCTGAGACCCTAAAGGTATGCTATGATTACAAATTGGGGAGTGTACTCACACTTGATACAAGTCATAAAGATTGAACTATTCTTATGATATGAAATGATTCATGAGGTTATGATACCTATTTTAGAAGCTATGAAAATATGATTTTGATAAATTATGAACTACGATGATGTCTATGTATATTGCATGATTATGTATTCTGTATCATATGACTTAGCACCAAATGAGCTTGAGTGAGGAGGACTATCCCCAAGGGCCCTTATATAAATGTTCTTGTCTCATAACTACGGGCCACCATAGGATTATGTTTATATGGCTATAAGGTATTATCATAGTAAATCTACAAACTTAGGATATTCATCGTGCTGGGATTGATCCCATAGGGTATGACCTCTACATGCATGTGACACATCGTGTAAGGACCAAGACAATGTGTGACCTCATTGGATCTTGGAAATTTTAATTTTGGAAAGTTTTGGGCCAAGGTGATGCTCCACGAGAGCTCTTACAGTCCGTGTGACCCTCCATGAAGTGACCCTTGGCCACACGAGGAGTGTTTGTCCTTAAAAGTAGTTTTACACTAAGACACACCATACTTGGACTCCTCAGGGTCCATGTGAAACCTCATAAACCATGTAGTGGGTCATGTGGTGGCCTTAACTTGAAATCCCACAAGTTTGTGAGGTAAGTAAAGTGGTACGACCAGTAGTACGGTCTGTGTGGAGGGGTATGGTCCATATACCCCTTTGTATGGGCTTTGGAGTGAGATATTTTCAAATTATTAAATCCCCGTCTTGGAACCTTGTCGTGAAGAATTTTCTAAGTGGAGAGGGACGCTTAGTACGACTCATAAAGCCATCGGTATGGGTATTACCGTAGAATTTTTTCTAAGTATAGAATCTTCAAGCTAAAGCGAAGTTCACCTTCAAGCCTTCAATTCAAGCTTATTTATGTTGTTTAGGACCATCACAGGTCTCCTACATCAAGCCAAGTTCAAAGAAACTCCTTTGGCTAAATTTTTCACAAGTACTAATAGAAGGATCGACTTTAATTGATCACATATATTAGCACATAACAAACTAGGTGTCAAATGACTTATCATATTGAAGCTCTTTGAATTAGCTTTCGAATGCATCCAGTTTCACCTCATTCTGAGTACGGGTCAAGAAGTTATGCCCATTTTTGTAAAGCCTATTTGTGTAGTATTTCTAAAATTTTCCTAAGTAAGGTCTCACGGGAGAGTTTCACGGTCTGTGAAACCTTGTATGGACTGTGAGACCTCCTCATGGACCCCTGGCAAGGAATATAATTTTTGCTTCATTAATAATTTTTTTTGTAATTGTGGCTTCTACTAGGGGTGTTTTATGACTTCCTACGCTATCTTAAGACCTCCAAATGACCTAAACTGTATTCCTCACATTTAAAATTCTCTCAACTCTCCTTAAGAACTCTCTCAAAGGCTCTTGTGAAGACAAAGCTTGGGAATCAAGGGAAAACTCATTTCTCCATCAATTTCTTCTTGAATTTTCTCTATTAGCTAAGGTATGTGGGTTTGATTCTTGGTCTCTTTCAACCAAAGAAGACCTAAACTTTTTTTACACTCAATTTCATGGAATTTTGCTTACTTTAAATATGAGTTATGTGGTATGTGGGTTTGATTCTTGGTCTCTTTCAACCAAGAAGACCCAACACTTTTCAAATGACTTTTATGAATTTTAGCTTACTTTAAATATAGATTTTCAATATTATGATTTATTAAATTTAATTGAAATATGGACTATGCTTTATTGGTGATTTTAAGTTGATTTAAGTCCTAATATGATGGTTTGCATTGAGATTATGAACTTATAAATGTCCATGTCCCCTTTAAAGCTTGATTTGTGCATGGATAATCCATATTATGTTTTAAATGTGAATTTTACTTATGTCTTTACTTGAACTTCATAATGTATTATTGATTTAAGTTTAAATCTATATACCCATGCTATTCTCATCTCATTCATAGCATATGGATTCATGTACGTTGGGTTATATGAAAATTATGAAGTGGGTCAAAACCAATTATATTTATGTAAATGATTTTGATAAAGATATTGGCTATAATAAGAATGTGATCACATAAATATCTATTTTTATTTGCTCTTTGATCATATTGGGTGTTTGCACCATATTATTTAATGAATGAGTTATTCCTGTGCATGAGTATTGTGACTATGAATTATGGTTTAGGTTTTGAGCCTAAATATGCATTGAAAGGATTTGAAATAACTATTGTCTCTTTTGAAAAAAATATATATATATAAGTATTCTTGTGGGATGTTTTGACTTAGCACCAATGGATTTGGGGCATCAGGGCTAACCCCAAGGGTCATCTCCCTTTCCTTAAACTATTACCAGCATAGGAATGGTATCCATCACTGAAATGACCAGATCGTAAGGGATGGTTATTCATTTATTGATATGATATGATATTGGAAATCCATCTGAAATGACTGGGTTGTAAGGAAGGTGTCAATCTATTAGAATGACTAGGACAAAAGGTGTGATGTATATTACCCTTGGCAATTAATCATCTCCTACCAATAGGAGGTCTTCATCTGACTAACTCATGTAATAGCTCACACGGATTTGATTTGTCGGTCCCCACTATATATAAGCATTTATGTATTTCATGCATTATTAATTTCATGGCATATCATATACTACACCTCTTGTTATATATCTCTTTTTATATTATGTGCCCTTGTCATCTGATATTGAATGCAGGTTTGGTAAGTCATATGCATTTTATACCTACATACTTAGTACATTCAAACGTACTAACGCATGCTTTTGCCTACATGATCTAACCATGTGGGGATCGGAGACTACCTTCATCCACCGTTTGACGACTAGATCAGATTTGAGACATTTGTTGTGGTGAGTCCCATCTTCCAAGCAAAAGCCACCATTCCTCTACCTATGTTGTTTATGTTTATGTTATTTACTTTGAGGGTGAGCCCGGGACATGTCTTGTCCCCCGTCATATCATATGACTAGAGATATTATTGGACATCTTGTAGACTCTGGCGGATTTATATGTTATGTGTTGTATTTAGAGCCTATAGTTATAGTTATCTATTGTATATGGCTATTATGGATTGATTATGAGAGTTATGATAAGTATGTATGTTTGATGCGAAAATGTGGAAGATCCTATGTCTCGAATTGCCCCATAAAGTAAGTCATACTTACTGGTCTCTTAGCCTTTCTATGCTATGTATTATGTTAATCCATGTACATCTCTTTCCCTATGATATTCCCATAGCATGAGTCTTACTTTTCGGACCTTTAGAACTATGTGTTTACTATTTATATATGCATCCAAATCGATAATGTGAATATGCATACTTTGAGGCTTGTTTGGGGACTCTCGAGTTACTATTTGCCATGTCACTCCTAGAACCTAGGTCCAAGTCGTGACACATCATGCTAGGATAGAGCCTATAGGGTAGGGTCTAGTCTACCTTAGAAAGTAGGCTCTTCATTTTCTAATGTATAGGGAACATCAGGATTCTATGTAATAGTCCACATGTTCTTATTGTTGGTTATAGTCCTCACATATGTATGTATGTTAGGTTATGACATGTTATATGTTAGGTTGTGACATATTTTATGATGCCTTCATTCATTATTTTAAAGATGCATTGATCATTCATCTTATCATTATTCCACTAATATGTCTTTGTATAACGCTATTATGTTATGATGTTTCTTGATGCATTGCATACCTACATACTTAGTATATTTCAACGTACTAATGCGTAATCTTTGCTTACATGATCTAACCATATGCATCTACTCATCCTTATTGTGGCTAGAGTCGAATACAATAATTGATGATTTCAGTGAGTTCCTATTCTTCGGGTACAAGCCTAGTTGAAGATTTTAGTAAGTTCCTATTCTTCAGGGACAAGCCTTGGCTTTCTTACTTTTACATTTCTATTATGAGAGTTTGTACTTTATTTGCTTTTGTTGAGGGTGAGCTAGTGGTACATTCTAGACTACGCTAATATTTACTTTTTCAGGGAGATGTTTGAACGTATTGACATAACTCCCTTTAACGAGAAATTATGGATTTCTATATTTTATTTTGTTTAAGACCTATTATTCTACTTTCTTATTCATGTAAATTGATTGTTTACTTTAGGTATTCTTATGCCATGAATAAGAGGCTTAGATGGGGCTCCTTTGGATTCCATATTCATCATGTCATGAGTAGGCCTTTGGTTTAGGTTGTGACAACTTTAGTATCAGAACACAAAATTTGAATTAATCCTAGGGAGTTCAATATTCCATATCTAGTCGAGTCTTGTTTATAGGTGTGAAACACGCCACATCTATGAATATGAGACTAGAAATGTTTAGCAAAATCTTTACTTCTTTCTTGATCACTGTTGTGCCTTAAGTTGTAAGTTAAAACTCATTTCTTCTAATGCTTGTCCTTTGAATGTTTTACAAAATGCCTCCATGACGTATCCATTGCAAAGGAGAGTTAATGCTAACGAGGACCAAGCTCCTTCCCACTCCTTAAGTTTCTCAAGATTCTCTAGCCAACCAAGTTACTAATAAGGGGTTTAGGGCCATTTATCCTGATGTTATATCAACCTATGCCTATCCAAGCCAACCACCATTGCTTCTCCAAATGCCCCTACTTTGGCTTCCACGGTGAGAAACTTTGCAAGCATGAATCGCTTGGAGTTCTATGGCTCAACGGCCAACAAACATCCATAAATATTCATTAATATGGTCCACAAAGTGGTGGAGATTACGGGTGTGACATCCTAGGAGATCGTAGAGTTGGTGGCTTACAAACTCAAAGGAGTGGCATAAGTTTGGTTCATATAATGGATGTTCGAAAGAGTTGTTGAAAGATCCATTGTGGGAGGTGTTCAAGGCTATCTTCTTGATCATTTCTTCCCTAGAGAACATAGGGAAGCCAAGGTGATAGAACTCATGAATCTTAAGCAAGGTGGTATGAGTGTTAGGGAGTATTCCTTCCAGTCCACAAAGTTTTTTAAGTATGCTCCTTCCCTGGTGACCCATTCTAGAGACCGTATGAACAAGTTCATTTTTTGTTTGTTCGAGTTGGTGCTAATGGAGAACAAAATAGTGATGCTTACAAAAGAGATGGATATTTCTTAGCTCATGACTCATGCTGAAAAAATTAAGAGTGAAAAGCTTCAAAAAATGAGGGTGAAGGAGTCTAAGAGGGCTTATTTTGAAGGTCGATTTTCTAGTCCTAAGTCCAGTGGTGAATATTTCCAAAAAGACCAAGGGTCATCTAAGAGTGCTCTTCAAAGGATTGTTAGGGATAGGGTTCCTACCCCCTTAAGGTTCAAGGTGATGGTGCTAAATCTAGTGATACTACTCTTCCCAAGTGTCCAAAGTGTGGGAGAGGTCATGTTGATGATTACTTGAGAGGCACAGGTGCATATTTTAACTATGGAAAGATGGGGCAAAAGATCTTTGAATATCCTAATGTTAATACTAAAGGGAAAGAGAGGCGGCCTCAAGGTTAAGTGGTTCAAAAAGAACAAGTGCAACAAGGTGCCCAAGCTCAAGGAGGTGGTACACGTGGTAACTAATTTTACGCTTTGCTTGCCAGCCAAGAGGTGGAGGAATCTCCCAATGTGTTTATGGGTATGTTAAGTGTCTTTGACCTTAATGTGCATACATTACTTAACCCTTGTTCTAATATGTCTTTTATCACTCCTTATCTTGCTATAAAGTTGAATACTTCTCCCGAAGTCTTGTTAGAGACATACTCGGTCTATACTACGGTTGGTGAGTCGGTCCTACCCTAGAATGTTTATAAAAATTGACCTATGTTGATCTTGAATAAAGTCTTTTCATGTGATCTTGTAGATCTTCACATGATGAATTTTCATGTTTTACTTGGTATGGATTGGTTGCATGCATCATATGCTTCTAGTGATTGTAGAACCCATAAGGTCGAATTCAAAGTTCCTAATAAGCCTATTCTTGAGTAGAAGGGAACTAATTATGTGTTCAAGGCTAAGTTCATTTCATATATAAAGGCTAGTAAATTGATTTCTTAGGGGTCCATATATCATGTTGTCCAAGTTAGAGATGTTAAGTTTGAGTTTCTACACTTGATTTAGTGCATATTATTGATGAATTTCCTGGTTTCTTTCTCAATGACTTGCTCGATATTCCTCCTAAAAGAGAAATTGACTTTCACACTGATCTTTTACCTAATAATCAACCTATCACCATAGCGAATAGTCCCGATAGAGTTGAAAGAATTGAAAGAACAATTGAGGGACTACTTGTTAAGGATTTCGTAAGGCCTATTTGTTTCCATGGGGTGCTCTTATATTGTTTGTAAGGAAGAAAGATGGGTCACTTCTGGACGTCCTTGACTAGATCGAATTTGGTGCTTGATGCTATGGAGAAGGTGAGACTTATATGAGAAAGGTTGAAGGCTGCCTAGAGTCACCAAGATGGGTCACTTCTGATGTATATAGATTTTCTTCAATCGAACAAGGTGACTATCAAAATAAATATCCACTTCTGAGAATTGATGACCTATTTGATCACCTCCAAGGTGCAAGCTACTTCTCCAAAATTGATCTTCGGTCTGGGTATCATCAATTGAGGGTGAAATAGGATGATATTCCAAAGATGAAATTTAGAATCCGATATGGTCATTTTGAATTTTTAGTCATGTCTTTTGGACTAACAAATGCTCCTGCAACTTTCATGGATTTGATGAATAGGGTCTTAAAGCTATATATGAACATATTCATGGTTGTTTTTGTAGATGATACATTAGTCTATTCGCGGGATGTGAATAAGCATGAGGAACACTTGCAGATGGTGTTGTAAATGTTAAAAGATAGGCAACTTTTTGCCAAGTTTAGCAAGTGCAAATTTTGATTAAGGGCGGTGGCGTTTCTTAACCATATTCTTTCAGGTGATAGTATTAGGGTCGATCCAAAGAAGATAGAGGCAATGAAGAATTGTGCTCTACTGTTTCATTCCGACATTTGGGGATTTTTGATATGGCTAAATATTATAGAATATTTTTCAAGGGGTCTAAGTTGACCCATAAGAAGGTGAAATTTCATTAGTCCAATGGATGTGAGAAAAGTTTTCAATCATTGAAAGATCATCTTACCTCAATCCTTATTTTGCATTGCCCATAGGTTTAAATGATTTTGTTGTTTATTATGATGCCTCATGTATATGACTGGGTTGTGTGCTAATACAACATGGAAATATTATTGTCTACGCCTCAAGACAATTAAAGCTGCAAGAACAAAATTATCGAACCTATGATCTTGAGTTGGCAGCCATTGTATTTGCATTAAAGATTTGCAGTCACTATCTTTATGAGGTACATGTTGATATATTCATTGAAGACAAAAGCGTGTAATATGTGTTTAATCAAAGGGCTTTGAACCTATGGCAAAGGAGGTGGTTGGAACTTCTAAAGGATTATCACCTGAGTGTGATATGCCATCTTGGAAAAGAAAATATTATGTTTGATGCACTTAGTAGAGTACCTATTGGAAATATTATACATGTTAAGGATGGAAATAAAGAGATAGTCAAAGAAGTGCGCCATTTGGCTTATTGGGTGTGACGTTGAATGGTTCAAGCAATGGTGGTATACTTGTACAAAATAGGGCTGAATCATGGTTGATATTGGAGATTAAAGAAAAACAAGATATGGATCCTACCTTAATTGAGCTAAAGAAGTTGGTGGTTGATAAGCAGATTAAGGTTCGTCACAAGGAAGAGATTGAGTACTTCGGTAAAAGGGTGGTAGTGTGAATTTTGGTGTTCTAATGGAGTAGATACTAGACGAAGCTCATAACACTCAGTATTCTATTCATCCGAGATCCACCAATATATCTATAAATATGAGAGAAGTGTATTGGTGGATTGGCATGAAGAGGGATATATCAAGGTGTGTGGAAAGGTGTGCAAATTGTCAATAAGTAAAAGTTGAACACCAAAGGCAAGGTTGTTTAGCTCAAATATTAATATTCCTACTTGAAAATGGGAACAGATGAATATGAACTTTATTATAGGTTTGCCAAAGACTCGAAAGCAATTTGACTCAAAATGGGAGGTTATGGATAAAATGAAAAAATCAGTCCACTTTTTGCTGATGAAGGCTTCTTATAATATCAAGGATTATGCTAAAGTTTATATCTAATAATTGGTAAGATTGTATGAAGTTCCATTATCTATAATATCGGCCCATGGTAACCAATTTACTTCTTATTTTTCAAAGTCATTTCAAAAAGGTCTCAGTACTAAGGTGAATCTAAGTACCACTTTCCAGCCATAACCTAATAGGGAAGCCAAAAGAACAATCCAAAAATTAGAAGATATGTTGAGGGCATGTGTGCTTGATTTTAAGGATGGTTGGGATAATCACCTATCTCTTATTGAATTTATTTACAATAATATTTTCTACTCAAGCATTGAGATGTCACCGTTTGGAGCTCTATATAGTAGGTGATGTACATCACTGGTAGGGTGGTTGGAAGTTAGAGAGACGTCCTTGACTAGATCGAATTTGGTGCTTGATGCTATGGAGAAGGTGAGACTTATATGAGAAAGGTTGAAGGCTGCCTAGAGTCACCAAAAGTCATATTTGGATGTTAGTAGAAGGGAGTGAGTTTGATAAAGGTGATTAGGTTTATCTGAAGGTTTCACCTATGAAGGGTGTAATGTGTTTTGGAAGAAAAAAGAAAGTAGGTCCTAGTTATTTGGGCCTTACATGATTGTGAAATGGATTAGGAAGGTGGCTTATAAACTAGATTGCCAATGGAGTTAGCTATGGTTCATCATACATTTCATTTGTCGATATTGAGGAAAATCATAGGTGATCCAAAGTCCGTCATTACATTGAACAATGTGACCATTGAGGAGAATTTGACCTATGAAGAAGTATCGATTGAGATGTTAGTCAGGTAAGTGAAAAGGTTAAGAAACAAGGAAGTTGCATCTATGAAAGTGTTATGAAAGAACCAAGAAGTTGAGAGTGTTACTCAAAAAGTGAAGGCGGACATGATGAAATATTATCCTTACCTCTTTCTTTCTATTCACGCCTAAGATACCAAAATATGACCTATTTTATCAATTCTTACGTATTTGTTTTCCTTAGTCATATTACATGCATGCATATTCATGAAACTATTTTCACATAATATTTAACATATAAGTTTGATGTTTTTATGAAATTGATGTTTAAGTTGCATTTTGCATTCATGGCGGGTTGTTGGTTATGTTTCTACTCTACTGAAGCTTGTTTTTGTCTCATTCGAGGATGAATAATCCCAAAGGATATTGTAAAGTCCTGTACATTTAAAAGTTTAAAAACTTAAAAGTTGCAAGAAAAAAGGTTCTGCACAGGATGTACAAGCCCATCTATGGCTCATGGTTTGTTCCAGGGTCCTAGACTGGCTTTATGGATGGGGCAATAAACTTTGAAATTTTTGAATGTGGAAGTCAAGTCTACGAGGCTAGTGTATTAGCTGTATTTGGAACTACAACCCATAAATATATGTCATAGATGAGTTTTAGGAATTTGAAGATTTGGCTAAGGGTGGACTGGACTTATGAGTGGGGTTTATAGACTGTGGTCCTGTTCATAGACCATGGACATAGTTCTTTGACGGGGCCTAAAGATAGAAAATTTTTCTAAGGATGGAGTAATAGTACGAGGAGAGTTCACAGCTCGTAAATGGAATTACGAGTCATGCAAAACATTTCATAATATGAAGAAAAGACTGTCTTTAGAGACCTAATTTTAATTAGATGATACTATAGTCTACGAATCATTCTCCAATCTACGATTCATAGATTGACTTATAAATGGGTCTAGAAAAAATTAATGAAGGACTTTTTAGACATTTTCTACCCGTTTAACCCCTAATTATGTCATTTTGATCTTGATAACTACCCTAACTATCTCAATTCTCTTGGACCTATCCTCAAATCCTTTAAAACTCATTCACTCTCAAAATCTCTCCAAGAGTTTCTAAGTGTGTTCTCTCAAGGAACTCCGATTGAAGAACTAAGGGTTCTAAGATTTTCACATGGATTTCAAAGTCAATTCATCTAAATTTCTGAGGTTTCTCTATTGAGGTACATAGGGCTTCATCCCTAAACCTACTCCATCTATGGACCTCAAATCAAATTCTCTATTTTTCCTTAATTTCAAGCATAAACTTAAGAGTTTTTCATGGATTCGATCTAATTCTTTAATTATGATTGTTATATGATCAATTTACTCGATTATATATGAATCATGATGGATTACATGAATTGCATGATTTTTGTATTGATTTAAATAAAATTACAAGTGTATGTTGATTTGGGATTATGAAATCAATATGGGTTCCTTTATTTATGAATCAATTGTATTGTAATTGCATTGATCTCACATAATTTTCATCAAACTTTATGATTTTAACTCCAATTGTTCATGATCCTATATCTTTGTCCTAATTTTCTATGTTAAGTTATGTCTTCGTGAATGAGACTGTAATGACCCAGATATTGTACAACTTTATTGAAACTTGAGGATTTTATTTTTGGATAAAGTTTGGACCAAGTGTCATCTCAAGGGAGACTACATGACCCGTGTGAGGTCACACAGAACGTGTGGCATTCAGTGGTACTACACTTGGCCTTAAATTTTGGGAGTGTAGCCTTGGTGTGGAGTTTCGAACTAAGGCACATCATACTTGGACCCCACATGGACCATGTGACACTTCATGGACTATGTGGAGGGCCGTCTGAATGTCCTTAAGCTTGAAATAACTATTTTTAGCCTAAGTGTAGTCATACGGCTCATGTGACTTGATACGAGTTGTATGGCCCTCCGTGGAGTTGATTTTGTAAATTTTTTTAAGTATAGGATCTTTAAGCTCAAGCTAGGTTCACCTTCAAGCCTACAATTCAAGCTCATTTATGTTTTTTAAGGCCATCATGGGTCTCCTACATCAAGTCAAGTTTAAAGGAATTTCATTGGCTAAGTTTTTTATAAGTATTGATTGAAGGGTCAACTTTAAATGGGCATATCTCTTAGCACAATATAAACTGGGTGTCCTACAAACTATCAAACTAATTCTCTTTAAATTAACTTTCCAACGCACTTGGTCTTAGCTCATTTTGAGTTCGGAGCAAGACGTTATGACGTTTTTTGTAAAATCTGTCTAGGCTAGACAGGAGGCTTCAAGACCCGTGAAGCTAAGTGTGAGATGTTGCGGGTAAAATTTAAAGGGGTGTTTAATTGAAGTATTTTTTATATTTTGACCCATCCCCAAGGCTTTTTAAGACCTTTAACCCACCCCCACCCCCTCTTTATATTCCTAAACCTCTCCTACACTAATTCCAAAATCCTCATTCAAGACAAATTCACTCAAGCCACTCTAGAATTTATTCCAAAGAACTCTTGAAGATTTTCAACTTGGGAGCAAGAGAACTCAATTCTTCTTCAAATTTTTTTGGGTTTCTTCATTTTGATGGAGGTATGTGGAATTGATCCTTGATTCTCAAAGAGACCCAAATCTTTCAATAAAATTTCATGAATTTAAGCTCTCATTGAATATAAGCTTTCATTATTTGGATTTACTAAATAAAATTGATGCTTGGGCTGTACATATTTGATGATTGTAAATTACTTTAAGCCTTAATATGATTATTTACATCGAGTTTATGAAATTATGAATATGCATGTTCATTTTCAAGGCTTGTTTATGCATGAGTGATTATATTAGGATTTTAAATGTGGATTTAATTATATTTTCACTTAAGTTTCATATTATATTGTTGATTTTAGATTGAATCTCAATTACCTATGTTATTCTAACTTTATTCATGGCAAATGCATTCATGACATTAGATGTTTATGGAAATTATGAAGTGGGCTAAGCACAATTATGCTAAGTATATGATTTTTGACAAAATTATGGTTATGACAAGAATGTGATGACATACATGTCTATGATTATGGCTCTTTGTGCATTTTGGGTGCTTGCACCATCTTGTATATGAATGAACTATTATTATGCATGAGTATTATGACTATGAAAGTATAGTTTTGGCATTTAAGCCTAAGTATGAACTATTTTGAATGATGTTTGGCTTTTAAGCCCAATTGTGCATTCAAAGGTTTTGGCAAGACTTGTATCTCTTTGAAAGCATGCAAATATATATGTATATGTATTCTTGTGGGAAGACGACTTAGCACCAATGGATTAGGGGCATTAGGACTATCCCCATGGGCCCTCTCCCTTTCCTTGAACTATGTACCTAGCATAGGTCCTTTCTAATATGGGGATGCCCGTAACGATAGTATCCTCCAAAATGGGGATGCCCATATGAAAAAGAATTAATATGACATGTTATATATGAAAATCCTACCCGAAATGGGGATGCCTGTAATGAAGGTTACTTTATACGCCATATGCAGGTTTTGCTAAGTTACATGAATTGCACCCTGCACACTTAGTACATTCAAATGTAATAACATATACTTTTGCATATATGATCTCACCAAGTAGGGACCAAGGACTACGATCATCGACCATACAACTTTAGCTGGGATTTCAAGTTTTGGCTTGTTGTGGTGAATCCTATCTTCCAAGGACAAGCCACCATTCCTCTACTTATGTAGCTTTTGGTTATGCTATCTTTACTTGAGGGTGAGCGGGGGACATGTCTTGGCCCCCGTCCCATCTTATGACTAGAAGAATTGTTAGACATCTTGTAGACTCTTGTACGGATATATGCTATATATTGTAGTTTGGAGTTTATGATTATAGTTATCTATTGGATATGCCTATTGTGGTATGGCTATGAGAATTATGATAAGTATGTATGTTTTGTTTTGGAAATATGGAAGATCCTAAGTCCTGAATTACCCCCATAGAGTGAATAATACTTACCCACCCTTTAGCCTTTATGTGCAACGTGTTATGTGAATCCATGTTAATTCCTTTCCCTATGATATCCTATAGCGTGAGTCATACTTTCCCGTTCCTTAGAATAATGTGTTTACTATTGGAATACGCTTCCAAATCGATGATGTGAATTTGGATACTTTGAGGCTTTTTCGGAGACTCTCGGGTTCCCATTCCCCATGTCACTCCTAGACCCTATGTTTGGGTCGTGACAGAGATGGTATCAGAGCACTAGGTTTATAAATGGTCCTCGGAGTTCAACATGCCGCATCAAGTAGAGTCTTATTCATAGGTGTGAAGCACACCACATCTATAGGTAGGAGGCTGCAAGGCATTTTAGGAAATGTTTCACTTTAATTTTCATGATTCTTATCGTGCCATGGAACGTGTCTTAAGATTCCTTTCTCCATCCCTTCCTACCAGATAGGAAAAGTTACTTTAGGCTTGTAATGCAATCCAGGAAAGGAAGATTTTGTAGCTAATCCTATAGATGAGGCAAAAAGAGGGTTGGTGAAGGATGTGCATTGTTTGACAAGCTTGATCCTCCGAGTATTTGAAGTTTTCTTAAGTTGGCTAGTTATTATAGAAAGTTTGTTAAAGTTTTATCCTCTATTGTATATCCATTGACTAAGTTGGATCAGAAGCAGGCCAAGTGTGTATGGTTGGGTGAGTATTAGGAGAGTTTTCAGACTTTGAAAGAAAGGCTTACATCAACTCCTATTTTGACTTTACTAGAGGGCTTGGATGGTTTAGTAGTGTATTATGATACTGCTTGGTTTGGGTTGGGTTGCGTACTTATGCAACATGCTAAAGTGATAGCTTATGCATCGAGGCAATTGAAGGTACATGAGCGTAAGTACATGACTCATGATCTTGAGTTATCGATGATGGTGTTTGCCTTGAAAATTTTGAGACATTACTTGTATGGGGTGCATGTTGATATTTTCACCAATCACAAGAATTTGCAATATGTGTTCACTTAGAGGGGTCTTAACTTGAGCCAAAGGAGAAGACTGGAGCTCCTTAAGGACTACGACATGGGTATACGATATCATCCGGGCAAGGCCAACACAATAGTTGACACTCTTAGTGGGCTATCTATGGGAAGTGTAGCTCACGTTACCGAATGGAAGATAGACTTGGCAAAGTATGTTACCATTGGGAAAGATTGGATGTTAGGTTGGCCAACTCCAATGATAGTGGTATCCATGTTTGAAATGGGGTCAAATATTTGTGGATGTGGATATTAAGAGAAGCTAAGACTTAGACCCACCATTGGTTGGGATGAAGAATTTGGTTGCAGGAAAGAAGATAGAGGTTTTCTCCTAAGGGGGAGATGGTGTAATTTGGTACCAAGATCGATTATGTGTTTTGGATATCGATGGTCTTAGAGAGGTGATTATGATTGAGGCCCATAACTCTTATTATTCAATTTACCCGAGATCTACTAAGAGGTACTAGGGTTTGAGAGAAGTGTATTAGTCGCATGGTTTGAAGAAGGATATAGCCAAGTTCATATCCAAATGCCCTAATTATCAACAAGTGAAGGTAGAACACTAAAGACCCGGTGGTTTGACTTTAGATATTAAAATTTCTACTTGGAGGTGGGAAGAGGCAGACATGGATTTGGTGGTTGGTTTGCCTCGTACCCGAAAGTAATTTGATTCAATTTGGGGTATTGCTGACCGGATGACTAAGTTGGCTCACTTCTTATCAGTTGATACTACTCTCAATGTTGAAAACAAATGCCAAGTTAGGTAACTTGGAGTTGGTTGACCAGATGATATGCCTACTTTTATTATGTTGGATTACGGTACTTGACGTACTTCTCATTTTTGGAGATCATCACAAAGAGGGCCTTGGCACTAAGGTGAAGTTAAGTGCCGCTTTTGATCCTTAATTCGTTGAGAAAGCTGAGAGGACAATTCAAACTTTGGAGGACATGCCGAGGTCTTGTATGTTGAGATTTAAGGTTAATTGGGGTGATCATCCACCACTTATTGAGTTTGTTTACAACAATAACTTTCAAGCTGGCATTGGTATGACGCCGCTTTGGTCTTTGTGTGGTAGAAGGTATAGGTTATGGTTTTCATTAGGTGAGATGACTTCTATAGGCCCAAATTTAGTGTTGGAGGCTATGGAAGAGGGGGATTAGTTAAGGAAAAGTTAAAGATGGTTCGAAGTCATCAAAAGGTTTTATTTGGATATTGGAAAAAAGAGCATGGGTCTAGTATTTGTGATTGGGTGTATGTGAAGGCCCCATCTAGGAAGGGGGTGATGTGTTTTGGAAAGGAGGTCAAGTTAAGTTCTTGGTATGCAAGTCCTTGTGAGGTCTTTTGAGTGCATTGGGAATGCAACTCATAAGTTAGAATTGCCTCCGGATTTGAGCTCTATTCACTCGGTTCTCCATGTGTTTAAGTTGAGAAAGTTGGTTGGTCATCATTGTACTATTGAACCTTTGGAAGGGATGGAGTTTGAGGAGAACTTACCTTATGAGAAAATTTTGGTGGAAAGTTTGGATAGGCAAGTGAAGCGGCTTCGTTACAAGGATATGGATTTGGCTAGGTGTTTTGGAGAAATCAACATGCATGTGGAAAGTGCTACGTGGGAGGTGGGAGAGAGTAGGATGCAACGATACATTTATCCTTTCCAATCTACTTAAGTCTATGGTATTAGGTTCTTCCTATTCTCAATGGCCCTAATTCTTTTACTCTTGAGTCTCATGACATGACATGCACACATGTGCACAAAAATAATTTATTTTATGATGTTTTAAAATGATTTGAATATGTTTTGATATGAGTTTTAACGACTTGATGATTTCAAATGTGAATTATACATTGTACCTTGTGTTTGGAAGTTTTATGCTTATGAGAAAATTTTGGTGGAAAGTTTGGATAGGCAAGTGAAGCGGCTTCGTTACAAGGATGTGGCTTTGGCTAAGTGTTTTGGAGAAATCAACATGCCTGTGGAAAGTGCTATGTGGGAGGTGGGAGCAAGTAGGATGCAACAATACATTTATCCTTTCCAATCTACTTAAGTCTACGGTATTAGGTTCTTCCTATTCTCAATGGCCCTAATTGTTTCATCTTGAGTCTCATGACATGACATGCATACATGTGCACAAAAATAATTTATTTTATGATGTTTTAAAATGATTTTAATACGTTTTGATATGATTTTTAACGACTTAATGATTTCAAATGTGAATTATACATTGTACCTTGTGTTTGGAAGTTTTATGTTCAAAGTCAAGCCTTGTTCTACCACATTCGAGGACGAATGTTCCCAAAAGGGAGATGATGTAATGACCCGAATATTGTAAAACTTCATTAGAACTTTAGGATTTCATTTTTGGATAAAATTTGGACCAAGTGTTGTCTCAAGGGAGATTACACGGCCCGTGTGGCCTCCAGCGGTACTACACTTGGCCTTAAATTTTGGGAACATAGCCTTGGTGTAGAGTTTTGAGCATGTTACACTTGAACCCCACACAGACCATGTGGAGGGCCGTGTGAATGGACTTAAGCTTGAAATGACTATTTTTGGCCTAAATGTAGTCACACGGCTCTTGTGACTTGATACAAGCCGTATAGCCCTCCGTGGAGTTGATTTTGTAAAAAAAATTTAAGTATGGAATCTTCAAGCTAAAGCTAGGTTCACCTTCAAGCCTTCAATTCAAGCTCATTTATGTTGTTTAAGGCCATCATAAGTTTCTTACATCAAGTCAAGTTCAAAGAAATGCCATTGGCTAAGTTTTTCATAAATACTGATTGAAGTGTCAACTTTAAATAGGAATATCTCTTAGCACAAAATGTATTGGATCACCCACGATGTATCAAATTAAAGCTCTTTGAATTAGTTTGTCAACGCACTTGGTCTCACATCATATCGAGTTCGGACCAAGAAGTTATGACCTTTTTCGTAAAATTTATCTAGGTTAGACAGTAGGCTTCACGACCCGTGAACCTAGGCATGAGATGTTGTGGGTTAAATTTAAAAGGGTGTTTTACTAAGGTATTTTTGATATTTTGACCCATCCCCAAGGCTTTTTAAGACCTTTAAACTATCACACCCCACACCTTACCTGTACTAGTCCTATGCACATGAAACATGATATGGCTTTGTCAAATTAGCGCCTATTTTTTTAAGTGCTTGAATCTCAAATTAGAGGGCGATATGTACGTCTAACATTGAAGAGAGTTGAGTGTATACAAGTCTTAAGTCAAATTAAGGAGATCGTGGCCTTAAATAAAGTGAGAGAAGTGAGGTCCTTGTAGGACTTAGGAAGCTAGCAGGTGAGTCACCTACTTGCTTAGCTTAAATTTGCTAGCTAGACGGAGACGAGGCCCGACGTCAAATCTGTCCAAGTCCGATTATGGATAAAGTCCATGTTAAGGTTGTAACTTTAGCCCGTGTTTTAGTATCATAAATGAACTATATTTTCAGCCTAAGAAGAATATAAAAAGGGCCCAAGTACATCACAACCCACTTGACTATTTGGGTCCAAACTAAGTGACGAGAAATTAGGAAAATAGCCAGCCAAGGCCCATAAACTTTGAAACCCATGTAGGCCCAAGTGAAAGGGCCAAGCTTCTGGATCACCACCTTGATAATATGAGGCTTAAAACTCACAAAAAAGTCAAACAAAGGCTCCTTTAAAAAGGTTTTACAAGTAGCACCTTTAAATCATTCCTAACTTGATAAAAAAATTAGCTTTCATAAGCTTTCTCTCTACACCTTCTTAACTTTGCAAAGTAGCTGCAAGGAGACTTTTAGGGTTATTGGATAAGACCTACACCTTAAGGGTAAAGGTAAGTAAGAATACCTAAGTGCTTATTATGGTTTTCTTATGAAAAATAAGAGACTAGGCTAGTTATGTTATGCTGAAAAGTTTGGACAACATGTGTCCTAAGGATTGTTGTGCACTTTTCTTATAGATTAAGAGTCTTTTCTCTTCCTGGTTGATTGAATTATGAAGTAAAGTTTATGTTTTTAACAAGGTTTAGTTTTGTAGTGATATAACAAGGATGCTGCACCATTTTTACGGTCCGCAAAAATGAGTTGTTGTACGATATCGTAATTGTGCTCTTAATAGGAACTTGTGGGCAGATAATCGAAGATTGTTGCTTCACATTCTCTACATAATATAGAACTATTTTTGCACTATTTTAGGACTATTTTTATGTGTATATATGGTGGGGACTGTTCGGTTAAATTTGGAATAGATTTGGAATTGTCGACGTCGAAATGTAGCGAAGGGACGTAATCTTATACCGCCTACTTGTATGTTGTGTATAATTGTTATGTGTTGTACTTTATGGGCTATTGTTAGACTATTATAGTATTAAAACAGGCCATACATGATATGTATATGAGAATGTATATCAGAAAATACGATTAGAGGCGGAAAGATTGAAAGAATACGCGCGGGGTAATAACTATACGCTTGCTGCCCGTGTGTTATTTCTTTTATGAGATTGGGCTGCCAAGATGTATCTATTGTCTGCTAATGTTAATTTTATCACCTACTATATTGTAGATAAATATTTGGAGGAAAGAAAGGTTATCTCGAGGTAATAGTGAAGTCGTAAAACGAGGTATGTAAGGCTACTTGATTTCATATTTTTTGGCATGAAACATAGATCCCTCCTTGGTACATAAATGCACTTACCAACTTTGACTTAACTACTAATCGTGTGAAGTCGTACAACGAGGTATGTAAGGCTACTTGATTTCATATTATTTAGCATGAAACATAGATCCCTTCTTGGCACATAAAGACACTTACCAACTCCGACACAACTATTGACCATGTCTCCACTCTTTCATATGTTCATATGCTTCCATACATAGTCACCTTTAAATTTGCATACATTCTTAGATACCAAGACACATGGGTTCTTGTTGCTAAATAAAGTTTATGAGTTGTTTCATCTCATATGCATTCCATTATTTGTGTAATGCACTCTTTTCATTGTTTATTCTCTTGTATGATTATTTACATGTCACATGCTACATCTACAGTCCTATAGCTCCAAAATTATGACCACCAAAAGAATCATCCCAAAAGTAATTAAAAGAAAATTAAAGATAAAGTAAATTATATTGCTTATTGATGGGTGGTAACCTGAGGGGTGGAAGAATCACCTAGCCACCAAAAGTAATTAAAAGTAAATTAAAGATAAAGTAAATTATATTGCTTATTGATGGGTGGTAACCTGAGGGGTGGAAGAATCACCTAGCCAGGGTCGATCCCATTATCGGGGACAGCCCTAGGAATGAAAGGAAATGCCTAGCAGAGGCTGATCCTGATATAGATTTACCACTGATTAGCTGGTCATTTGTATTACATGTTGTGCACAGATTATACAGTAAAGATAAAGTAATAAAAAAATATAGAGTACATGATGCCATAGTATGACTATAGGTGGTCTCTAAACTTTACACTAGTGCATAGTTTCATTTGAGTTGTTACTTCATGTATAATATTCCCTGGCTTACACATTTTGTATATTATCTCATAATGACATCCCTTATGGGGGACCTGCATTTCATGTTGCAGGTATAGGTACTAGTAGCTCTCCCCTGTAGGAGTACAGGATATCCAGCTGTTGTTACCAAGCTCCAGGTTGATTCGGAGATTTGTGTTTCTAGAGCTTATATTTTTGTATTGTATAGTTAGTTGAGGCCGAGCTTATCCCGACCCTTATCAGATATTCTTTCTTATCTAGAGGCTTTGTAGACCATGTAAATTAAAGTGTGATCTTGTCTCGTACTTTAGACATTGTGGCTCCAACGGCCTAGTCATATGCATTTCTTTATGGCTTGTTGATAATATTTACTTTTTGGAAAGCATATTAAATTTTAAAATCCCTTATGATATGTATAGAAAGCGCATGGATACACTTTGGTTGTCTTGAGCCTTATCGGCAACGGGTGCTAGTCCATTTTAACGGGAATTTGGATATAACAGAAGTGGTATCAGAGCAGGTTATCCTAGGGAGTCTACAAAGTTGTGTCTATGTAGAGACTTGTTTATCGATGTATTGTGCACCACATTTATAAGCAGGAGGCTATATGGCATTTAGCAGTTGTCACATTCTTTTAATTCTTTAGATCGTGCCATAGAGCCAAGTGTAATATGTGGATTGTGACTGACCTCTAAATTTTGTTTGACAACAACTATGCCAGAAACCCGAAAAAACAAAGGTAAAGGCAAAGAAGTAAAAGTGGTAATTGGTACACCCAGTTGGGTGAGACAATGAAATGAGGCTCAAGATGATTCTTTATCACAGACCTCTCCAACTCCTCCAGCTCCTGATGAAGCAGGAAGTAGTGAAATTGCCCCAGAACCACCTATCGATGCTACCATGTAGGATTTGAGAAATTTAGTCCAACTATTGACTCGTATAGTTACTGGCCAAGTCCAACTATTGACTCGTATAGTTGCAGTCCAACTACCTAGAAGGAGTTCAAAGAGGCATTTCTCAACCATTCCCTGCCATTAGAAATCCGAGAGGCCCGTGCAGATCAGTTCTTGAATCTCCATCAAGGGAATATGAGCATGAGGGAGTATAGCCATCAATTTAATTCCCTAGCCAGGTATGCTCCTAATATAGTTGCTACTATGGAAGATAAAGTTCATTGATATATGGATAGATTGGATACGTATCTAGTCAGAGACTATACCATTGTTTCCTTAAATAAAGACATGGATATAGCGAGGATGCAAGGTTTTAAAAAGAAATTGGAGGATCAGAGGCAAAGTAGAAGGACACAAGAGTTAGAAAGGGCGCAGCCCAAGAAGGCCAGGTCTACAAGGCAGTTTACACCACCCTAAGGTGAGCTTAGGACTCAGTTTTCTAATAAACTGCCTGGGCCATTATCCTCCTACTCTGCAGCCAGTGCTCCACCACAACTTCAAAGGTCTAGAAGAAATCAATTTGGTCAATGAGGTGAGGGACAAGGTGCACAGACAACTAGATATTCGGTAGGCTGGCAAATGACTCCTAGACAGCCTTGTGAACAGTATGGAAGAAGTCATTCAGGTATATGTCATGTTGGGATAGACACTTGTTATTGGTGTGGTGCACCAAGGCATATGATAAGATATTGCCCAAGGATACATATGGGGGATATAGCATAACCTACTGGATCAGTTATTGCATCATCATCATCAGTTCCTCCCTTAGGTAGGGTTCAGCAAGCACCTATAGGTTGTGCTAGAAGTGTTAGAGGGGCAACTAGCTCTAGCGGAGTCCAGAATCGCACTTATGCTCTAGGGAGTCGGCAAAATTTGGAAGCTTTACCCGATATGGTCATAGGTACATTATCTATCTTTCCATATAATGTATATGCATTAATTGACCATGGTTCTACATAATTATACAGCACTCCACTAGTTACTGGGAAGGTTAAGAGAACACCCAAATTATTGAACAAACCATTTGAAGTGTCTACACTAACTAGTGAATCTTTTATGGCTAGAAAGATTTATTATGACTATGTAGTAGTTGTTTGTGAACGTGACACATTAGCTAACCTCATTGAGCTAGAAATGGTGGAATTTGATGTTATAATGGGTATGAATTGGTTATCTTCTTGCTATGCCACTGTGGATTGCCGAACTAAGAGAGTGTACTTTCACTTTTCAAATGAGGTAGTTCTTGAATGGGAAGGCAATATTGAGGTGCCAAAGGGTAAGTTTATCTTTTAGTTTAAGGCCAAAAAGATGATAACTAAGGGGTATATGTCATTTAGTTAGAGTAAGGGATATGGAGGCAGAATCGCCAACTCTTTAATCAGTTCCAGTAGTAAATGAATTTGTTGATGTGTTCCCTGAATAACTTCCAGGCTTACCTCTAGAATGAGAAGTAGGTTTTGGTATTGACTGACTTTCAGGCACTCAACCTATTTCCATGCCTCTATATAGAATGGCCCCGGCAGAATTAAGGGAATTAAAAGAGCAGTTAAAAGACTTATTGGAGAAGGGTTTTATAAGACCTAGTGTGTCCCCTTGGGGTGCACCAGTGTTATTTGTATGTAAAAAGGATGGTACCTTGAGAATGTGTATCGACTATCAACAATTGAATAGGGTGACAATTAAGAAAAAATACCCCCTCCCTAGGATTGATGATTTGTTTGATCAGTTACAAGGTGCCAAATGCTTTTCAAAAATTGATCTAGGATCACGTTATCACTAAATGACAGTGATGGTGAAAGATATACCTAAGACAACTTTCAGAACACGCTATGGTCACTTTGAATTTCTTGTTATGTCATTTGGGCTAATGAATGTACCAATAATTTTTATGGATTTAATGAATAGGCTATTTAATCCATCTTTGGATGTGTTCATGATAATATTTATAGATGACATTTTGGTATATTCAAGATCAAAAGAGGACCATGCAAACAACTTACGTCAAGTGTTACAAGTTATTCGTAATCGACAGTTATATGCCAAGTTTTCTAAATGTGAATTTTAGCTAAGATCAGTAGCATTCTTGGGTCATATTGTGTCCAATGAAGGAATAAGGGTTGATTCACAAAAGATAGAGGCTGTGAAAGATTGGCCAAGGCCAATAACACCCACGGAAGTTCGGAGCTTCCTACAAAAGATAGATGCTATGAATGATTAGCCAAGACTAACAACACCAATGGAAGTCCGGAGCTTCCTAGGGTTGGTAGGTTATTACAGAAGGTTTGTTGAAGATTTTTCTTCTATTTCTGCACCTCTAACAAAGTTCACACATAATGCAACCAAGTTCCAATGGAATGTCACATATGAAAGGAGCTTCCAAGGGTTGAAAAGCAGACTAACTTCTACACCAGTGCCAATATTTCCAGAAGGCACCTAGGGGTATACAGTGTATTGTGATACTTCAGGAGTTGGCTTAGGGTGTGTACTGACATAGCATGGAAGGGTAATTGCTTATGCCTCTAGACAACTATGGCCATATCAGAAAAACTATCCAACACATGATCTTGAGCTACCAGCGATTGTGTTTGCTCCAAAAATATGGCGCCACTATTTGTATGGGGTTCATGTTGACATATATACTGATCATAAGAGTTTGCAGTACATTTTTAAGTAGAAAAACGTAAATTTAAGACAGTGGATATGGTTAGAGCTAATAAAGGATTATGATGTTGATATACTATACCACCCGGGGAAGGAAAATATGGTAGCCGATGCTCTGAATTGAATGGCAATCATGAATACTGGTGATCCGACCATAGTAAGTCAAGGAGTAGATAAGGATCTACGTCAACTAGTTAGTTTAGGAGTTTACTTTATTGAAACTCCAATGGAAGGGGTTATTGTACATAATGCAACAGCATCTTTATTAGTAATGGAGGTGAAAGAAAAATAGTTAGAGGATCCTATTCTACGATAGCTTAAGAAAAAAAAGAGTCGGGATATGATGAAGGGCTTTGAACTTACACAAAATAGAGTACTGTATTACCAAAATAGATTATGTCTGCCTGATATTAATGAACTAAGGAAGAGGATAATGGAAGAAGCCTATCATTCTAGATATTTCATTCATCCAAGATCAACTAAAATGTATCATGACCTGAAGGGAATGTTTTGGTGGGGAGGCATGAAAAATGACCTTGCAGAATTTGTGGCTCAATGTCCAAAGTATCATGACCTGAAGGGAATGTTTTGGTAGGGAGGCATGAAAAGGGACCTTGCATAATTTGTGGCTCAATGTCCAAATTGCTAACAAGTCAAAGTAGAGCCCAAAAGTCAGGAGGCTATATGTAGTGTATAGAGCTTCTAATATGGAAGTGGGATATGATCAATATGGATTTTGTTACCGGGTTGCCTCGCTTATTTCAGAAGTACTCCATATGGGTAATAGTTGAAAGACTCACAAAACTAGCACACTTCTCGCCAGTTAAGAGTGATTATATAGCTGAAGAGTATGTCAAGATACACCTCAAAGAGATAGTCAAGCTACATGGAGTCCCAATCTCCATTATATCTGATCGAGGAACTCAGTTCACAGCAAAGTTTTAGAAGTCCTTCCAAAGGAATTTAGGGACACAAGTGAATTTGAGTGTAGCTTGCCACCCTAATATAGACGGTCAAGCAGAGCGCACCACTCAAACACTTGAAGATATGTTGTGGGCTTGTTTATTGGACATTAATGGTAGTTGGGTGGACCATTTTCTACTTACTGCATTTACCTATAATAGTAGCTACCACTCAAGTATCAGGATGGCATAATACAAACCTTTGTATGAAACGAAATGTAGGTCACTAATTGGATAGTTTGAAGTGGGTGAAACTACCTTGCTGGGGCTAGATCTAGTACAACAAGCCATGAAAAAAGTTAGGGTAATACAACAGCGGCTAGAAACAGCCCAAAGTTATCACAAATCATATGTGGATGCTAGGAGGAGAGGACCAGAATTCTTAGTAGAGGATTGGGTATTTTTAAAGGTGTCTGTAATAAAAGGAGTTATGAGGTTTGGTAAGAAAGAAAAACTGAGCCCACGCTACATAGGGCCATATAAAATTATTAAGAGGTTCGGGCAGGTTGCATATGAATTAGAACTACCCTAAGAGATTTCAATGGTTCATCCAGTTTTTTATGTCTCAATGCTTCGAAAATGCATAGGTGACCCATCCCGTATCACTCCTATTGAAGATGTGCTGGTTAAAGAAGATTTTACCTATGAAGAGGTACCTATTGCTATTCTAGATCGTCAATTTAAAAATCTAAGGAATAAAGAAATAGCTTCAGTAAAAGTACTTTGGAGGAATTAGCAAATGGAAGAGATAACATGGGAGGCTGAGGATGTGATGAAATCAAAATACCCTTACTTATTTGAAGCTAAAGAGAAAGTTTGACATGCAGAATTGGGGCCTTAATAGGTATGTGTGCTTGAACGATTATTGCGTTGAACATGGTTAAGCTATCTAATTATGCTAACAGTTGAGGACGAATGTTCCTAGGGGGGAGGATGTAACACCCCACACCTTAGTACTAGTCTTATACATATGAAACATGATATGGCTTTACCAAATTAGTGCTTATTTTTTTAAGTGCTTGAATCTCAAATTAGAGGGTGATATGTATGTCTAACTTTTAAGAGAGTCAAGAGTATAGAAGTCTTAAGTCAAATTAAGGAGATCGTGGCCTTATAAGAAGTGAGAGGAGTAATGTGCTTATAGGACTTAGGAAGCTAGCAGGTGAGTCACTTACTTACTTAGCTTAAATTTGCTAGCTAGACGAAGACGAGGCCAGACGTAGAATCTGTCCAAGTCCGATTATGGATAAAGTCCATGTTAAGGGTGTAACATTTGCCCATGTTTTAGCATCATAAATAGACTATAATTTCAGCATAAGAAGAGAAATTGCCCATGTTTTAGCATCATACATCACAACGTACTTGACTATTTGGGCCTAAACTACCTGAAGAGAAATTAGAAAAATGGGCAGCCAAGGCCCATCAACTTTGAAACCCATTTAGGCCCAAGTGAAAGGGCCAAGCTACTGAATCACCACCTTGATAATATGAGGCTTAAACCTCACAAGAAATTTGGCCAAAAGCTCCTTTAAAAAGGTCTTACAAGTAGCACGTTTAAATCATTCCTAACTTGGAAAAAATCAACTTTCATAAGTTTTCTCTCTACACCTTCTTAACTTTGTAAAGCAGCCACAAGGAGAATTTTAGGGTTCTTGGAGAATCCCTACACCTTGACGGTAAAGGTAAGTAAGAATACCTATGTATTTATTATGGTTTTCTTATGAAAAATAAGAGACTAGGCTAGTTATGTTTATGCTGAAACTTTTGGACAGCATGTGTCCTGAGGATTGTTGTGCACTTTTTTTATTGATTAAGAGGCCTTTCTCTTTTTTGTTGGCTAGATTATGAAGTAAAGTTTATGTTTTTAATAAAGTTTAGTTTTTTAGTGATATAACAAGGATCCTGCACCATTTTTACAGTCCAAAAAAATGAATTATTGTGTGATATCGTAATTGTGCTCTTAATAGAAACTTGTGGGCTGATAATCAGAGATTGTTGCTTCACGTTATCCATATACTTTAGAACTATTTTTCCACTATTTTATAACTATTTTTATGTGTATATATGGTGGAAACTGTTCGGTTAAAGTTGGAACAGGTTTGGAATTGTCGACATCGAAATGTAGCGAAGGGACGTAATCTTATGCCGCCTACTTATATGTTGTGTATAATTTTTATGTGTTGTGCTTTGTGGGCTATTGTTAGACTTTTATGGCATTAAAATAGGCTGCACATAATATATATATGAGAATGTATATCAAAAAATATGATTAAAGGCGAAAAGATTGAAAGAATATGCGCGACGTGATAAGTACACGCTTGCTGCCCGTGTAATATATTTTTTATGAGATTGGACTGCCAAGATGTATCTATTGGCTGCTAATGTTAGTTTTATCACCTACTATATTATCGATAAATATTTGGAGGAAAGGAAGGTTATCTCGAGGTAATAGTGAGGTCATATAATGAGGTATGTAAGGCTACTTGATTTCGTACTATTTGGCATGAAACATAGATCCCTCTTTGGCACATAAAGGCACTTACAAACTCCGACACAACTATTTACCGTGTCTCCACTCTTTCACATGTTCATACGCTCCCATACATAGTCACCTTCAAATCTTCATACATTCCTGGATACCAAGACACATGAGTTCTTGTTGCTAAATAAAGTTTATGAGTTGTTTCATCTCATACGCATTCCATTATTTATGTAACGCATTCTTATCATTATTTATTGTCTTGTATGATTATTTACATGTCACATGCTATATCTACTATCCTACAGCTCTAATATTATGACCACCAAAAGAATCATCCCAAATGTAATTGAAAGATAAAATAAAGTGTATTGCTTATTGATGGGTGGTAACCCGAGAGGTGGAAGAATCACTTAGCCAGGGTCGATCCTATTACGGGGGGTAGCCCTAGGGGTGAAAGGAAATGCCTAGCAGGGGCCGATCTAGATATAGCTTTACCATTGATCAGCTGGTCATTTGTATTATATGTTGTGCACAGATTATACAGTAAAGGTAAAGTAATAAAAAGAACATAAAGTACATAATTCCACAGTATGGCTAAACGTGGTCTCTTATCCTTACACTAGTTCATAGTTTTATTTGAGTTGTTACTTCATGTACAGTATTTTCTGCCTTACATATTTAGTACATTATCTAGTATATACAGCATTTTCTGCCTTATATATTCAGTACATTACCTGGTACTGACATCCCTTACGGGAGACCTGCATTTCATGCTATAGGTATAGGTGCTAGTAGCTCTCCCCAGTAGGAGTATAGGATATCCAGCTGCTATTACCAAGCTCCAGGTTGCTTCAGAGCTTTGTGTGTCTAGAGCTTATATTTTTATATTGTATAGTTAGTCGAGGCAGGGCCTATCTCGACCCTTATCAGATACTCTTTCTTTTCTAGAGGCTTTGTAGAGCATGTAAATTAAAGTGTGATCACGTCTCATACTTTAGACATTATGGCTCCAACGGCCTAGCCATATGCATTTCCTTGTGGCTTGTTATTACTGTTTACTTTCTTGAAAGCAAGTTGAAATGTAGAAATCCCTTATAATATGCATAGAAAGCGCATGGATACAGGTTGGTTCTCCTGAATCTTATCAACAACGGGTGTCAGTCCGCCTTAACGGGACTTTGGGCGTGACATAACTCCCCTCCCCTTTTATATTCCTAAGCCTCTCCTACACTAATTCCAAAACCCTCATTCAAGACTAATTCACTCAAGCCACACTAGAATCTATTCCAAAGAACTCTTGAAGATTTTCAACTTGGGAGTAAAAGGACTCAATTTTTCATCAAATTCTTTTAGGCTTCTTCATGTTGGTGGAGGTATGTGGATTTGATCCTTGATTCCTTCCAATCAAGGAGACCTAAATCTTTTCAATCAAATTTCATAAATTTAAGCTCTCTTTGAATATGGGTTTTCATTATTTCAATTTATTAAATTACATTGATGCATGAACTGTACATATTTGATGATTTTAAGTTACTTTAAGCCTTATTCTGATGATATACATCGAGTTTCTAAAATTATGAATATGCATGTTCCTTTTCAAGGCTTGTTTATGCATGAATGATTATGTTATGATTTTAAATGTGGATTTAATTATATATTCGCTTGAGTTTCATATTGTATTATTTATTTTAGATTGAATCTCAATTACCCATGCTATTCTCACTTCATTCATGGCATATGCATTCATGATATTGGATATTTATGAAAATTATGAAGTGGGTTAAGCCCAATTATGATAAGTATATGATTTTTGACAAGATTATGGTTATGACAAGAATATGATCACATATATGTCTATGATTATGGCTCTTCGAGCATTTTGGGTGCTTGTACCATCTTGTATATGAATGAGTTATTCCTATGCATGAGTATTATAACTATGAAAGTATGATTTTGGCATTTGAGCCTAAGTATGAACTATTTTGAATGATGCTTGTCTTTTAAGCCCAATTGTGCATTGAAATGTCTAGACAAGATTTGTGTCTCTCGAAATGTAGCGAAGGGACGTAATCTTATGCCGCCTACTTATATGTTGTGTATAATTTTTATGTGTTGTGCTTTGTGGGCTATTGTTAGACTTTTATGGCATATATATATATATATATATATATATATATATATATATATATATATATATATATATATATATGTATATATGTATGTATTTTTGTAGGATGATAACTTAGCACCAATTTATTGGGGGTGTTAGGGCAATCCCCAAGGGCTCTCTCTCTTTCCTTGAACTATGTGCCTAGCATAGGTCCTTTTCAAAATGGGGATGCCCGTAAGGAAAGTTGCCTCTGAAATGGGGATGCACGTAAGGGAAAGAATTGATATGATATGTTATATGTGAAAATTCTATCCTAAATGGGGATGCCCTTTAGGAAGGTTGCTTTATATGAAATGAGGATGCTTGTAAGGTGAAATATGGTTTACCTTTGGCAAGTAGACCACCCTTTTACCGGTGAGGGGATTTCATCGAGATTCTAAGTAATTGATCGTTTTCTCTTACTTATGTCAGTTGAGGTCACTTTCCCTCTATATATAAGCATCATTTGCATTTTTTATATAATGAATTTCATCGTATCTTGTTATATTACATTCCTTGTTATATATATATCTCTTTCTATATTATGTCCCTTGTCATCTAACATTGTATGCAGGTTTTGGTAAGTTACATGCATTGCACCCCGCATACTTAGTACATTCAAATGTATTAACGCATATTTTTGCCTGCATGATCTCACTATGTAGGTACCGAAGAGTACGATCATCCACTGTACGGCTTTAGTTGGGATCTCAAGTTTTGAATTATTATAGTAAGTCCTATCTTCCAAGGATAAGTCACCATTTATTTATCTTATGTAGCTTTTTCTTATGCTATTCTTACTTGAGTGTGAGCCTGAGACATATCTTGGCCCCCGTCCCATCTTATAACTAAAGGCATTATTGGACACCTTGTAGACTCTTGTACAGATATTTGCTATGTGTTGTAGTTTTGAGTTTAAGATTATGGTTATCTATTGGATATGACTATTGTGGTTTAGATATGAGAATTATGATAAGTATGTATGTTTTGATATAGAAATGTGGAAAATCCTAAGTCCCGAATTACCCCCATTGAGTGAGTCATACTTACCTGCCCCTTTGTCTTTATGTGCTATGTGTTATGTGAATCCATGTTAATTCATTTTCCTATGATATCTCTATAACTTGAGTTCTATTTCATGTCACTTAGAACTATGTATTTTGAATCGCTTTCGAACTGATGATGTGAATTTGAGTACTTTGAGGCTTGTTTGGGGACTCTCGAGTTCCCATTCGCCATGTCAATCTAAGACCCTAGGTCCGGATCGTGACAAAGACTTCAACCATGAAAGTATGCTATGATCATGACGGTAAGGATGAGTTAAGATCCTAATGTTATGCCATGATTATAAAATGGGGAGTATACTCAGACTTGATAAAAGTCACATAGATGGACTATTCTTATGATATGAAATGATTCATGAGTTTAGGATACCTATTTTGCAACCTATGAAAGTATTATTTTGATGAATTATGAACTAAGATGATGTTTATGTATACTCATGATTATGTATTTCTTGTGATAGGATATAGCACTGAATGAGCTTGAGTAAGGGGAAATATCTAAGGGTCCTTATATAAATTCTCATTCTCATAACTACGTGCCATTGTTGGAATATTTTTATATGCCTATAAGGTATAAAGTTAGTGGATCAAGAAACTTACGATACTCACCATGTTGGGATTAATCCCATAGGGTGGGCTCTACATACGCATGTGACATTCACCATGCTGAGATAGAGCCTATAGGGTAGGGTCTAGTCTACCTTGGCAAAAAGGCTCTTTTTTCTCTAGTGTAGAGGGAATATCGAGATTTCATGTAATTGTTTACAAGGTCTTATTGTCAGTTATGGTGTTCCCGTATATGTATGTTTGCTAGGTTATGACATGTTTTATGATGCCTCCATTCATGATTTTAAATGTGCATTAATCATTCACATCTTGTCCTTATTGCACTGATATGTCTATGCATAGTGCTATTATGTTATTATGTTTCTTGATGCATTGCATATCTACATACTTAGTATATTTCAATGTACTAATGCATATTTTTTTCCTAAATGATCTAACTATTAGGGGCAGACGATGACCCACCTACTCATCTTTATTGTGGTTAGAGTCAGATACAATTCTTAATAATTTATTGAGTTCCCATGCTACAGTGACAAGCCTTAGCTTTCTTATTTTTATATTGCTATGATAAGACATTTTACTTTCTTTCCCTTTATTTAGGGTGAGTTAGGTACGTTCTAGATTGCGCCAAGATTTACTCATATAGAGGCATGTTTGTGTCATAATCCAAAATCGAGTATGATGACACTTGCCTTTACCCACCACAAGTCAGCCTAAACAGGTCACAACAATAGAAAATAAGCAGAAGTACGATAATCTTGATAGTATGCTAGAGCAACAAGCAGCTGTCTCTCAACTGTCAATAGCTCAATGCAAAAGAAGAAGAAGAACGTCAGTACGATTTGGGCTCACAACCTACACACATGTATAGAAAAACATGAGTGAGTACTAAAGTACCCCAACAAAGGGCCTAATCACTTGTAGAGAATAAAGAACTGCGCACTTCTTCCATCCCAACCACATATCTACGAAATACAAAATCTGCATGCAGGAAAGGCCAGCATACATAGTATAGACGATATATTATCAATATCTCAATTAAAAACATCTCAACAATTAAATCCCAATAAATTACAAGAATAACTCAATGAAGGCATCATACATAACACAATTCAACACTTTTAATACGAGGAGTGGAATGCCATGATATGCATGAAAAATGATGCAATGTAACTTGCTAATGATGCATATTTGTTGTACGATACACATCCACTGATATAATCAGACCAGAATCCATGGGGGCCACAGATGGACCGTGTATCCGGTAAAACTTTTTTCCCTCAACTTTTCCTTTCTTTCTTTTTCTTTCTTTTCTTTTTCTTTTGTGGAACCATTTCCTTTCAACATGTTTCAGTGCTATACATAAGCACATATCATATAGGCATGGGAGTATGCAACAGTCAACATTATCCATATATTCAATAGTCACGTCAAATCAATATCATCATCATCTAGATGGAATTATTTTCCTTCAACTTTTTACCATTAACAGTACATCAACAAATACATACCATTTCAACATAATATCTCTTTCATATGTAAGATATTAAGCAAAATGTTCACATAAGTCATTTATTCAATAATCAAATATCTATCACTTGTGCCAATATCAAAAATTACATAAAAATCATATCATATTATGACTCAAGTTCTCAACAACTATCCCATCATCATTGCTTAGGACTACTTCCCATTTAATTTATAATTTTTAATTATTTGATTCAACAATGCCAACAATTACTTAGACCATGCAACTAGTTCAATCATCACCTATAGAGTATTTTTATAAATGTGTCCACATAAACAAGAATCAATCTCAACAACTAAATCCATAGGAATCTACACCACATTCTCAACAATCGATATTGCAAGCTTAATCTACATTCCCCAACACATGAATCAAAATCATTATTAATTACACATCAAGTCAAAAGAGTCAATTCATACATGTTGTCTCATCAACATCCCCCTTTTTGCTAATCATTCCACTAGCCCCCAATTTCGCCAAAGAAAAAAAAATACCAAGTTCAATTAAAGTCAACAAGGTTTAGAATTCATTTGCCTCAAATTAAAAAAAACTATAAGTCTACCAACAAAGCCTTCCCTTTCAAATTGAATCTAAAGCACCACAATCTGCACAAAAATAAATTTACAATCACAATATGATGCTCACTAAACCAAAATCAACTAATTTAGGGAAGAGGGAAAAATCCTTCAAAATTTTACCACCAAAAATCAATGTTGAAATTTGGAAAGTTTTAGACGAAAGGGTTCCTCTCATGATTAGAAAACAATCTGTGAAAGCTAATTTGAAAATGGAGTTGAAACAAGTTCACAATCATCAAATTCGTGACATTCCTGAGCTAATGACTCCCAAATTTTCTCAATTAAATCTTCCAAATTTGATATTTAAATCAAAAGATAATTAATGAATAATGATAAAGAAAGTGAAAAATACCTTTTTCAATAAAAAACCTTTAAAAAATTAATTAAAAGATGTTCAAGATGAACTCTCAAGGTTTGAAAATGGAGGAAATATTCAAAAATTGGTACATAGGCGTTTGACAACCCCTTTCTGATGTCGTTATAGCAACAAAAATATCCCTATAGCGAAACCTGCACAAAGATAACATCCTTCATTATAGCAATAGGGTTACTATAGTGGCATGTTATAGAGAAGTATTCATCGCTTTAGAGACCAGGCCTTCGCTATAGCGAGGCCTGCAGCAGAATACCTCCAAACCGTTTTTCAAGTAATATCTAGACTCAAAATCAACCCTCAGAATTTTCTTGGACACTGTACATACAAATCATACTAGCAATCCTACTAAATTTGACTTTCTAGACTAAAAAGAATCTTCGAAAATCAAATGTGATGCCTCCTTGAACCGAAACCCGATTAAGCACCTTAAATCTAACTTAGGCCACTTAAAATATCAAAATAACACCATGACACTCAAAAAACTATTTCAAAGTTGTATCTAGCACTAAAATCACCTTCCAAGACTATTAGATAATCAAAAAATTAATCTAAGTACCGAAACTTAAAATATTGACCAAAGTCAAACCAAACACAAACTTTAGCTCAATTTCCAACTTTGAACCTAAAATCCACATAACAACTCCGAATATGATTTTGAAAACTCTCCTAGAATAATTTACATACTCTATAACTAATGGAATTGATAAAAATTTATTCTGAGACTCAAACTTTGAATGATTCGGTGGACCAAGAGGAACTCCCTTGATCTTAAAAACTTCGAAAAGTTTTTTCTCAAAACTTTTCAGAATTTGTTTGCACGATAAGGCTCTCTCTCTAATGTTCTCTTTCTAACTGAACGTTACCTCTGTTTCTGGCAAGGGTTCATTACTCTCCCGGGCCGGAAAACACTTGCTCAACCTTCGGCGAACCCTTGCCGAATCAGAGAACCCGTTCGCCCTCTGTACGACAAGTCTTTTGGTGAGATCCAGGGGTCGCCGACAGGTCTTCCTTGCATAGCACATTTTCCGTCGCCTTCACCGGATGAAATCTGTTGATGCTGCTAACATATCCATCGCCAGCAAAAGATCTATTCCTTCTTCGGTGATGTCGTATAAGACGTGCTCTCTCCCAGATCTGGTCTCCAGCAATCTGCTCCTTTCTTTTCTGGCAAAGGTTTATCGTCAGCGACCAGGGCTGCTCGATCTCCGACGAGTGTTTTCGGCTAGTCAAGCCGGCGACTATTCTCCAAAGAATCTGGCTACTAGGTTCTATCGTTTCTTCCCTTTCCCCTTTTTCTTATTCAATCATCTAGTTTTGTGTAGTTTCTGTTCTGATCAGAATCTTAATATTGTATTGCCGTGTATAGTACTATAATTGTTGTATCTTATATTGCTGTGTAATTGCTGTATATTGTATTATATCTTGTTGTTATAGGCTACGGGAATACTGTTGTATGCTACGATATATTGTTTACTACTTTCTTGACTGCAATACTGATAACTTTAGTGATTGATTGATTGATTTATTATTTTCTCAGCTCTTAATTTGTTTACTCACTGCTTACTAATCTTGTTGTTTGAGCTATTATTGATTATTGAATATTGTGTATTCTTGTGTACATTCTGCTGGATACTTTTTGTTACTACATATTGCTTAAACATTCTTACTTGCATATTTTTGCACTTACATATTGTTGTAGTATAGTGGATTATTGTTGACCTTTGAATCTTGTGCCTTCCACTGATTTGACTATATATTATCGTATAGTGTTGTTGTATATTGCTATATACTGTTATATAGTGTTGTAATATTTAGTATATTGATTGATTATTTCTCAGCTTTTAATTTGACTCTTCACTAATTACTGATCTTATTGTTGGATATTTACTTGTTACTACATATTGCCTGAACACTCCTACTTACATATTTTTACAGATTGTTGCAGCATAGTGGAATACTATTGACTATTAAATTTTGAGATATCTATTAATTTTACTATATATTATCATACACTACTGTTGCATATTGCTATAGACTGTCGTATAGTGTTATATACTATTGTCCATTGTGTATATTTGTTTTTTAATTGGGTAGATAATCCTACATTTATATCTGTCCATTGAAAAATTTAGTATAGTGGTGTGTATTTGGTGTATATTACTGTATTCATAGTTCTTAGCATATTGTACGTTGGGAAAATTACTTAGCACTTGTGTATTAAGATCGCATAATACTGTTAGTGGGTAGTTTGTGGGCATTGTTTTTGTAAGTGCAATCGTATAGGACTGTTAATCTTTTTTTGGGACCTTTATTTGTCTGTAGGGATTATCATTTGTGTAGCTTAGTGGCATCAGGAGACAATGGTAGACTAGGATCATGTCATCGACTGGGGTCAGAGGTAAGGGATAGGGGTGGCAAGAGGGTCACAGGCTTATCTAAGTTAAGGATAGCATCTTGGAATATAGGGTCATTAACCGGGAAGTCCATAGAACTAGTAAAATGCTTTAAAAGGAGACTTATTAATATAGCATGTGTCCAGGAGACTAGATGGGTAGGCACCAATGCTCGGGATGTGGATGGTTTCAAGCTGTGGTACTCGGGTGGTTCTAGGGGTAGTAATGGGGTAGGTATCCATGTCGATGAGAGTCTTAGGGATTACGTAGTTGAGGTTAGTAGGGTTAATGATAGGATGATGTATACCTAACTAGTGATTGGTAGACATGTAGTGAATGTAATTAGTGCTTATGCGCCCCAAGTAGGCCTAGATGAGCAGGTCAAAAGGCAATTTTGGGAGGATCTAGATGAGGTTGTGCGAGGTATACCGGAGTCAGAAAAAATCTTCATTTGCGGTGACTTTAATAGGCATATAGGGGCATATACTAGCGGGTTTGAAGATGTCCATAGAGGCTTTAGGTATGGGGAGAGGAATGGAAGTAGGATGTCTCTCTTGAATTTTGCCAAAACCTTTGAGTTAATGATTGCTAACTCGTGTTTTCCAAAGAGGAAAAGCCACTTGATTACGTTCCGTAGTACGGTAGCTAAGACTCAGGTAGATTATCTATTCCTCTGAAAAGGCGATAAAAGTCTTAGTAAGAATTGCAAGGTTATTCCGACTGAAAAATGTCTCTACTCAACATAGGCTTTTAGTGATGGATGTGGAGATCAAGAGAGAAAAGAAAAAGAAAGTGATGTATGCACAACCTAGGATTAGATGGGGAGGCCTTACTCCGGCCTTGTCTTGTGAGATGGAAGAAAAGTTGAGAAACCTGCAGGCATGGAGTAGTGAAGGTGATGTGAACCGTATGTGGGACACGACTGCTGGTGACATAACAAGGGTAGCTTCCGAGGTACTAGG